>CM034157.1:80686973-80895913 GCA_019776745.2 Taxus chinensis
CTTTGGGAGCTTCATCTTCAGTTATACATTTCAAGAGGACACCTTCAGGGTTCTTCCAAGCCAGCCCAAAGTCAGTGATGATGTATTTTTGAGAAGCCAGCTTAAGGGCTCTTTTCTGATTTTTATTTAAATGATCAGGACAACATAGGTGTCTGAGGTAAAATATTATATCCTTGTACCACTCAGAACTTACCAATTTCTCAAGAACATCTGCCCTTTCTTCCTCTACTTCATTCACTTCCACAGTCTGCAAGTTGCTCTCAGCCATGAGCTTAGCAAGACCCAAACCTCTTACCAACTTTGTGGTTTGGATGTCCATGTCATACTCCTACAGTTTGTTCACCCATCTACATCTTTTACTTGAGATCTCCATCTCTGATAAGATGTCTTTTACCATGGTGTGGGGAACATAAGCAACAACTTTTGAACTTAAGATATAAGGCCTGAAAACCTTTGTTGCTTTCACCAAGGAAAATGCTTGTTTTTCCATGATTGTGTACTTTAACTCAGCAGCTTGTAAAGCCTTGCTAAAGAAGGCAATAGGCCTCTCAGCCCCATCTTCATCCTTTTGGAGCAAAAAAAATGCAATAGTATTTTCAGAAGCAAAAGAGAAGATTTGGAAAGGCTTCTTGTAATTCGGAGCTGCCAAGACAGGTGCATGTTTCAATGCCTCTTTGATTCCTTCAAAATCTTTGAATAGCAGCCTCCTCCCACTTGATAACTTGATCTTTCTTTAACATGCATGTGATAGGAAGAGTCAACTCAGCAAAATTGGACACAAACCTTCTAATGAAATTGATCTTCCCAAAGAAAGATTGGATGCCCTTCTTTGTTCTTGGAATTGGAACCTTGTTGATTGCTTCTACTCTCTCAGGGTCAATCATGACACCAGCCTTTGAAACAATATGACCAAGCAGCTTGGCCTTTTGCACCCCAAAGTGACACTTCTTTGGATTGAGAGAGATTCCAAATTCTCTACATCTGATCAACATTCTTTCCAAGTGCTGCAAGTGATCTTTTCTGCTCCTTGAAAACACAGTCACATCATCCTGATAAACTGCAATGAAGTCATTTATGTAACCAGAAAAAGCAACATCCATTGCTCTTTGGAAAGTAGCTCCAACATTCATGAGACCAAAAGGCATTCTCACATAAACATATGTTCCCCAAGGAGTGGTAAAGGTAGTTTTAAATCTTTCTGACTCCTTGACAACAACTTGATTGTAGCCAGAGAAACCATCCAAGGTGGACAACAATTCAGATCCAGTCACTAACTGCAGCATGTTCTCCATGTTTGGAAAAGGATAATTGTCTTTCAATGAAGCTCTATTCAGATTTCTGAAGTCTACACAAAGTCTGATATCTCCATTCTTCTTTCTGACTGGCACAAGGTTTGCAACCCAAGATGAATACCTTGTGGGCTGAATGATCCCTCCCTCCTTCAGTTTCTTCAATTCATCTTGCATTTTCATGGAGAGGAGTGGATTAATTGGCCTTTTCTTCTATCTGAATGGTTTGGCATTTTTCTCAAGAGGGATCTCATGTTGGAATAAGTCTTCTCTATATGCTTTCAGCTCTGAATATGACCAGGCAAGACAGTCTTGATATTTTTTTAACAATTGGATGTAGGAATGTTTTTCTTCCTCGATTAAACTACTTCCCAACCAAAATCTCCTTGGTTTCTCCTTAGTTCCCAAGTTATGCTCTTCCATATCCCTTTAGGCAGACATATTTCTATTGATGATGCAATCAACATTGCTAAAATTTGACTCAAGAGCAACAAGACCTTTAGGGATGGTGTTAGTTTTCAATTGGATAATATCCTTTCCAAACAAAGTCTCTCTTCCTTCAGTCACACATACCATTGGTTCCCAATCAATATTCTGATCTACAAACTCACCTTGATTTTGTAAGAACCTTTGCACTTGAGCATCATCATTAAACACTTGCCAATGCTTGATGTTGTCAGGGACAGCTGGCCTAGTTAACACTTCAACATTGTACTCACAATAAGGTGAAATGGTGCAATCTCCAAATCTTGACCCCAACACTACCAACTTGTCAGCAGCAACATTCAAACTTCTGTCATGGTGCACAATATTGAAGGAATCAAACATCTCAATTAGATCCCAAACTGCATGCTTATACTGTTTCATCCGCTGATTTTTTGTAGCATACAATTTTCTTATTTGTTTGACAACTAGCTCTGAATCTCCTTTTGCAATGATGTCCTTGACACCATACTTCCATGCAATTCTCAGACCCAACAACAAGGCTTCATACTCAACAATGTTGTTAGTACATTCAAAATTAAGCTTGAAGGAAAAAACAAATTCTTCCAAGCTAGGAGAAATCAGAATTATACCAGCACCATTTCCAAATTTGGAGCAAGCTCCATCAAATAGCAAGGTCCAAGGAGAACTTACCTTTTCAAGGAACTTTGACTGATCCATTTTATGTTCTTTTCCATCAGCAAACCCAATAAAATTATCAGCATCAACATCAACAAACAACACCTCATAGGAAGCATTGTTTGGATCCTCAATTAGATGCAACATCTTCTTTTCTCCATAGAGCTTGACAAGGCTGCCCTCAATGGGAATGGTGGAAAAAGACATATCCATTTGGACACTCCCTCCAACACTTGCAGCCCACTTTCTTGACAATAACATACCCCATTTGGCAGGGTAATCAACAATCACAACATCCAATTTTAAATTCCTCCCGGGATAAGATGCAAGCTGCACCACCAAATCCTTCACACAACCAACTACCAGACACTTCTCTTGAGTCCATGGTAGTACACTTTCCATAGGCTGCTATCACTTTGATATCCAACTCATTCATGACTTCTAGAGGCATGACATTACATGATGCACCAGAATCAAACATACAATTGTGAAGTAGTCTATCCTTTATGATCAAAGTTGTGAAGAATGGATCAACATTCAATTGGGAATCAACCAAGGATGTCCCCAAATATACCTCAGGTGTCTCTCCAAAATCCTCTACTGCTGGTGGTGTTTCAAGGTCAGCAATGATCTGAGGAGGAGTTTCAACAACATTTACATTTCTGCCTGGAGTAGTCTTCTCCTCCTTCAATCCCAAGTACTCAAATGCTCTCTTCTTATGCTCAGGAATCCTAAGCAACTCAATGATTGGAACACTCACTTTGATTTGGCTCAATACTTGGGCTATGTCATAGGGAACACTCTTTGGCAAAGCAACATTGGAAGGGAGACAAGAAGATTCATTAGATGGCAAGGGATTCTTGGCAGCTTGGGCATGAGGAGGACTGTAATTTTTTCTTGGGACAACAGAGCTTTTGGCAGGTGTTTCTCTTCTAGGAGCTTCTTTGGGAATGCTTGTGAGCAAGGGTGTTTTAGGTTTGGCTTGAGGCCCAACTCCCTTAACAACTTTTCTTCTAGTGTTATAGTCTTTCTCTTGAGCTACAACAACATTCATCAACAATTGTTTATCTTCCTCCGAAGGGATACCACCATCATACTTCTTAATCATCAAAGCTCTTAAGTATTCAAAGTCATTGTTAGGAATTTCAAAAGCTTGCACTACATCAACTTCAAGAGTATGAGGGGGAAGAAAGACTTGTACCCATTTGATGCAATCCCAAAAGGTTACAAATATCCTTATACTGATCACTTTAGTAGATGTTGCTCCTCCTTGTGAGCTTTAAGAACAACCCACCATGCAGATATCATCATCAGTACCATCATCATTATTAGCTTCACCATCTTGCTGGTCCACTTCACATGGAGGATGGGGTAGAAAACACCTATCACACCAATAAATATCAGCAACTTCCTCAGCAAAAGTAACCCTAGCAATTAGGGGATCAGGTAACACTCTTCCTTCATGTGCTTGAGGATGTCTATTTGCAGACCCCATGGGTCCTTTCCCTCTATCATCTACCCTTTGATCACCTCTAGGATGATTGGAAAATATGTCATGGTTTTGTGCTCTTGGCTGACCTTGTGAAGTCTGCCCAATTCCCTTCTCAGCTCTTGCCAACTTGTATGAGATTTCTTTGACAGCCCCTGCCAAAGTTTTCACAACCTCCTCCAAATCAGCACCCTTGCTAGCTTGAGGTTTTTCAGGGTTTATCAACTTTACACCATCTCTCTTGAGAGGTTTCCCAATTGCTTTGATATTGTTTTCAATTTGAAGTGCCATGGTGAAAGCTTGTCTTAGATTAGTAGGGTTCTTGTCTCTTAGGTAATAGGCTGCCTTTTTATCAAATGCATCTGCATATTTGATTAAACAAGACTCATCACAAGGCCTCAAACTAATAGGAAGCCTTCTCAAAGTTTTGTTAAACCTTGTGTTGAAGTCATGAACTGATTCATTGGGATTCTTCTTGATATTTTCAAATTCAGACAAGAGAAATCTAGGATCAGTCTTGTCACCATATTGCAACCTAAATGCATTCTTCATTTCAGTCCATGAATCAATAGAATTATCAGGCAGAGCCTTGTACCAATCCCTAGCATCCTCTTCTAGTGTATGAATGAACAATTTAATATACACATCTTCAAACTCTATTTCAAAATCCTCCATCATGTTAACAAAAAGTTTGAGATGCTGATCACCAGTTATAGCATTGTTACCTTGGAACTTTGGCAACCTATTTCTGACATCTTGTGGGACAACATTTGGGTAACCATCCATTCCTCTAAAGTCTATAGGACCAAAGGTGTTAACAACAAATGGAGGTCTAGGCTGAGCCATATTGTTTGGTGGAGGTGATCTTGGGGGTGACACAAGCTGATGAGGAGTGCAAGGTCTTTGGGGCTCAAGAATGTGGTTCACAAGAATGGTATTCACTAAGTGCTAATTTTCTTGGAAAGTTTTATTTGAATTGAAACACAGAGGTGCAGATTGAAGAAGGAACTTACCAGGTACAGCAAAAGGACCTTCACTAGTTGAGGTAAACAAGTTTATGAGAGGATTGCTTGAATCAGAATCACTTGGAAGAAAAGTGATAATCCTCTACCAAAGGCTGATCTCTCTCACCAATGGATATATCTTTTCCTGATGTCTGACCTTTAACAACTTTCCAAACTCTTCTCCCTTCTAACTCTGAGTTCCTTGAATCTGAAAACAACTTCTTAGCAGAGTCTCTAATGAAGAGAGATCTTCTTCCTTCCAGTTTTGCAGAGATTAGCAACACAAAAATAAATGACAGAAAGCTTAAGACACTGGTATTTATCAAGATCAGAACAACATGGAGTCGCCACTAAGGATTTTCACCCTAGTTGTGCAAATGCACTAAAATACTCTGTCAAATACCTATCAGCACTGAAAATCTTGCCAAACTTTATAGATCAGACCTTCCTTTTCTTGAATTTATCAATCACAAATGCAAATGAAGTGCAACAACTGCTGGAAACTGATAAAATTGTAGGCAGAACTTATATCTTCACTTAATCCTTACAAATCTGATTATAAAATGATGCTTCAACAATGTATTTGCATGCAGAATTTGCAAGGGACATTACCAGGGTTTGATATGCATTCAAATACCTCAAATATGTATGCACATGGATCAGATTGAACTAAGAAAATATCAAACTCAGAACTCTACTCTTCATTCCAGCCTTATAAATCTGATCAGAAGATGATACTCAGATTTGTAATTGCACATAAATCACATAAGAAGTATTACCAGGGATCTGAAATACTGAAATACTGAATAATGTCCCTGGCAATGGTGCCACTGGTGTTGGTACCCAAATTTGTTCTCCTTTTCAGTCTGAGCAGCATCAGAGATATGGCATGAAGCTTGAAGTCAGATAGATCATGATGTGTGTCATTTTGTAGCCAGGGATGTGATCTAACTGGCACTCAGATTTGTGGAGAGATGGATAGCACTCAAATAGGACTTGATCTTGTCCTAACTGTTTTAGGTTGTGCCTTTCAACCAAGGTAAGAGGACCTATTTTGTAACCCTCAAATGGTGAAGGAGATGAAGATATCCCTCAATTTGTGCAAATAGTATGGAAAGGGCCTTGGGAAAATATGATCAACACTCCAAATCTGACTTTCACAAGTTGTCACTCCCAGATTATGGAGATATTTTCAATGCAAGGCAAGGGTTACTGAAGACATTGTATGATCCTGATTTGCTTTGTGCATTTTTGTAAATGGATTGTATTCTTTTGTTGACACACAATGCAATGCAGGGGTAGTATGGGGTAGGATTAGTTATTTTGAATGAATTTTTTGGTGGGAGATTTTAGACAAGACTAACCAGAATTTGCCAAATTCTTTGAGGACCTTTGCAAGAAATTTGTAAGACCTAAACAACAGAATGCTTCAAAGGGGTTAAGGTACTCCTTCAACCAGGATATGTGCACCAAATGGAGGCCCAGATCTACACTCTTCCACACAATATTTGACAACCTGCCACAAAATCTTGAAGCAGATGAACCAACAAAGCATCCAGAAACCTCTATTTTATCATGACCTAAGGTGCACCCAAAGGTTTACAAACAATCTCTAAATTCAAGGAAGGTAAAGTGATTTTAAATCTGTTTATCTCTTTATCAGATGAAAGCTCTTCTGAATGTGAGATTGCAAATGCCACTAAACTATCAACAAGAAATGAGACCATGTATGATCAAGAGAGATTTTAAACACAAGACTGCAACAGGAGCAAGAAACACAAATTGAAAACATTCTGAAACATAAGTGCATGCAAATTTTGCCAAGAGACAACACAAAATAATCCAGAATGACCAAATTTATCAGCAGGGGAATGTTATAAGAACAATCTCAGAGCTTGTTGATGGCTTTACAACTGAAACCAACTCAACATGATACAAATCTGATGCAAAAAGGAATTAGAAATGGTTCTCAGGTGGTTTCTCAGAGAATGGGCTTCTTCCTAGATTTTCCCGTGAAATTCTAAGTTTCTCTGACCTTTTGCATGTCAAAAAACATGCATTATATAACATTCTATTACATTTGATCCTTCTTTCCCAAGAAAAGAATATGCCCAGCATCAAGTTTGTTACAAAATTCCAACATGATTCACAGATAGGGACATTTAACAAATTTGCAACAAAAGTTGCCAGGTGTTTCAAAAAAGGTGAATCATTACAAATCCTTCATCATTATCCATTGTGGAGGCACGTTTTTCATTCTCAAAGCATGCAGACCCCTTTCATTTCATTATTTCATCCTTATCCCTCCAAAATTTGATTCTGCAACTTCTTGATTTGATATTTCACGTTTTGGACGGGCTGGGGCAAAAATTATTTCAAAAACACCTCAAATCTACAAATTGATCCCTAAAACCACTTGCATTGGTCCTTGCAGGCACAAACGACATGAATTTGCCAAAAATTTATGAAAATTGATGCAAAATTCACATTTCCACACTTCCTGGAGCAAAAATGGTGGCCAAAATGAAAAATGCACAGTTACCATTGATTTTCCCTTTTTCCTTCAATCTGAGCCCTCCACGTGTCAAAATATGATTGGGAATGGATTTGGGATCACTTTTTGACTTTTTAACATTTTTGGAAAAATGTAAAATTTTGACTTTTTTCTCCGCCCCTCCGCCCTTGAAATTTGGTGCTGACACGTGGCATATGGTGGGTCCCATTGAAGTCGCGGCTCAATTCTGCACATTTCCACCTTTTTTGGAAATTTGGAAATTTTTCACTTTTTTCCCCGTGGGCCCGCACCTCCGCCTCTGTCCTTGACATGTGTCACCTTCTCTATCACTGAGGATATGTGGGCTCAATTTCACATTTTAACTCCCCTTTTTTGCCAAGGGAAAATTTCTCACTTTGCCTCCGCGGGCCCGTGCCTCTGATTTCTTCCCTGCCACGTGTCTCCTTCTCTTTTGTCGCGGAGCCACGCCTCAAATTTTCACTCTAAGTCTTTTTTACCAAAAGGGAAAAATTTCCCTTTTTCCTCTGGCGGCCCGCACTTCCTCTACCCACCACGTGTCTCCCTGTGGTTCATTTGCGGACCCGTGGCTTCAATTTTTCACTCTAACTCATTTTTGCAAAAAAGGGAAAAATTCCCTTTTTTTAAGTCCTCCACCCACCACGTGTCTCCCGTTCACCTCCCTTCTATTTTCACCTGAAACCACCATTTGTCCCCCCTTCTCCTCTCCATTGTGTCTCCCTTTGCAATGATGCGGACCCATGGCCCTTTCCTCACCTTTTTTTTTTTTCCAAAAAGGAAAAAACTTCTAAGTCCCCTGCCAGCCTTCCATCCCACCTTTGAATGAGAATGTGACACGTGTCCTCCTCTGGGACCTGCGGAGTTGGGGGAAAATTTGATTTTTTCCAAAAAAAAAAAAAATGTTAAGTTTTCAAAGAAACCCACCGAACCTTGCCCAACCACAAATGGCCACGTATGAGGGGATGTTTGAGATTAATTTTGATGGGCAAATGACACCCGTATGACCCTCAAAAAACACAGAATTTTCCAGAGATGCCTGAATTTGATTTTTTCTTCGTGGGTGAAGGATTTTTTGGTCAAAAAACAAATGGGAAATGATTCAAGGAAATTTTTGACCATGGGGATAGATTTTTGGGGGGAAATAAGCACAAAATGAACAAATTCGAGCTCCAAAGGCCGGGAAAGGTGGAAAAAATGACAGAGGCCCGTGGATTTGGAAATTTAGGGCACAAAACAGGCATACATGTATTTTTCTTTCAAGTTGGGGAAAAATAATAATTTTTTGTGCCTTTTAAAGCATTCAATCTGGAGGGAGAAATTTTGCAGACCACCAAATTCGAAGAAAAACATTTTAGAGCATGCAAACTAAAGGGGAAAGATGGCAGTATAACAAAGAATTAAAATGGGCACCAACCATACAGTTTTCTGATAGGTCTTACTACAATCCTTGTTTGAGTATATTTCATGCAATATTTGGTTGAATGTATTTGTTTTCCTTACCAACACTTTTATTTGGAATATGTGTTTCCTTTTATGCAAAGTCTAGTTAACATGCAATCTTACTTTTACCAAGTTCTAGCTTTAATTGTGTAGTTGCAGTTTCATTTGTTTGAGTACTGTGTGTGTATTTCAATTTCAATTAGAAGTGTATATTTTTACACCTCCTTTCATTATAGTAGACAAATTCCTTAGATTTACATTAGGTTTCTATAGATTAGTAACCAAAACAACATCCCCCTATAGAAATCCCAATGGGAACTGGTTATATAAAGCTCCATTGCATATAGCCTATGACACAACCCTGGTTTATAATGACACTAACAAGAGATCATGTTAGTTAAATGATTGGAGAATACAACAACACATCATTTTTTGCATCATTATCAGAGACACCATAAGCACACTACACCGTTCTTTCACTTCACATGTTATGGGCGTTAATGGAGTTCATATATGCAACAAGTAGATGTCTTGGGCCTTGTTTCAATAACCACCTTTGATTCATAGGCCATGGGACGAACACGGGGGATTTACAGCACGTAACATTCAACAAATCTCTCTGGATAGTTTACACGTAGAAGACACCGTGAGTGAAATTGCCTCAAATACAACACCTAGAATCATTTCTACAACTTCTGTATCCCCCGAACAACACTCAGAAATAGGGGACCATGAGAATAATGGAGACCACCCCCTAGGTTAGACTTTTACTTACCCCTTTTCTTGGATGAGGATGAGGATGCGCCCATGAAAAATATCTCACCATCCATCCTACCTATCTTTCGAGGCATGTCTATGGAAGACCCTGATCAGTTCTTGTTTGAATTCAAAGTCATGTGCCAGACATATGATTACAGAATGGATAATCAAAAACTCAATCTGTTTCCTTCCACTCTCAAATATTTTACTATGAGATGGTTCATGGGGTTGACCTCTAACTCCATTAATTCTCGAGAAGCCATGGAGACAACATTTTTGGATAAATATCAAGACTACTGCAAGGGAATGGATAGAAAAGAAGAGTTCTTCCAGATATGGCAAAGAGAAGATGAAAATCTAGAGGATTATCTAGATAGATTTCTCTTTCTCCACCGACGAAGTGGTTATGAGTTACATGTTGACATTACTAAAATAGTTTTTCTTAAAGGACTTGATGAGAAAACTAAGGATTCCCTCCATCTCATGGGAGGAGGAGATGTGCATAAACTTACCTTAGAAAAAATCACTGAGCTATGCAGAAGTTACTCCAGAACATGAGGGAGTATAAGAAACAAAAGACATCCAAACTTACTCTGGGTACCTATGAACTTTTGGAGGAAATGGCTAACATGAAAACAAACATTTTTCTGCACTTAACATCAACCATAGATGGACTCAAGGCCAAAACCAGTCCTGCCAAAGAACCTCTAGACATATATTTCCCTTAGTGTAGGAAGAGACACCCCCTGAGAGAATGTCCTTTGGATGTCATAGACATGTGTTTAATCTGCAAAGTGGTTGACCACGACACTAAGCATTTCACCTTCTTACCAATGTGTGGAGGGTGGTCTTTGACCAATGTCATCATTTTCATCTGGGAGAAGACTATAGAGTTGGTTATGAGTGTAATTGGAAGGAAGTTTTTCCCCCATGTGATATAACTGGAGAAAAAGGGCATCCTTATTATTTTTAATCAAGCAATTTAACATCTCTCTTCATCTTCCTCTTATGAAGTATGTACTAGAGTCACCGTCACTACTAGTATTAACCATGGTCTCTTCGTCTTCTCCTCTAGGTTGATTTTCTTTGTTATTGACATCATAATAATTATGGTTAAATCGATCATTTTCCATGTTGTGGTCACTGTTTTCATCATCATTTCCAAATCAGGATTGGGTTATTATTCATCTAGGTGCCATTAGATTTTGATGTTGGTGAGATGTGTGAGATGAAATTGTTTTTGGAGTGAAGGATGTATGGATGAAAGGGGGAGATTTACTATTCCTTAATGAACTTGATGCTCAACCTTAATAATCTAGTCTTACTTATAGGATGGAAGAAATTCGAGGAGATAAAAAAAGAAGGATGTGCCTTGTTATAAGGGCTTAGAAGAATAGGATAGATGATAAGGATATGTTGTCTATTAGTAAGATGTTGATTAATAATATTAGGTTGCTTGTATTAAAAAAGGATCGTAAATAGGATGCTTAGAATGGGTATGATGGTATGAAGTTATGACAATATTTGGGATGGGTGAATCATGTGACTAGTATGAGTTATAAAACCTTATAGACCTAGGTTGTTTAGGATACCAATAGGAAGTGTCAATGATTTGTAGGGTAAGTCTTATGTGGTTTATGATAGTGTGTTTTGTTTTGGAAGTGGAAAAGGTGTGGCTATGGTTAGTGAAGGATGAATGAATGTGGGATTATGAATTTTATTTATTGAGATGGGAGTGTTAATTTTATATTAAATTTTTTGGATTTTTGTTTTATTTATGTATTAACATGGGGGTTTAATGAGGAAATATTTATATGATGGTAGCGTATGTCTAAAGTTTATGGTAACAAAAAATGGATTTATTACTTACAAAATGTGGGTGTAATGTTAAGGGTACAATTTATGATCAAAATTTTGGGTATTATATGGAGAAAAAGGATAATCAAAGTGAATATGATTAATGGGACGTAATGCGGGGGGATTATGATTTTTGAAAATTGGGTCAAAAGATTACTGTCAAAAATTGATGGGTGATAGATGTATGGTTTATGTAATAGGATTAGTGTGGGGGTTGTTTCACTAGTTTTGACAAAATGCCCAAAAAAGTACACTCATGCATGCACAATCCTAACTAGTCAAGTGGGATTACAATCAAGTTATAGCCCACTTTCAATACCACACATGAATGTGGCACTCACTGAGCCATCCCACCTTTACATCAATGTGTGATCGGATAATGAGTAATATTCGGTGGTTCCTTCCCCTGCACTATAGCTTGGTTGCGGCTGAAGGATACCTATGCTAGGATAAACAAGCTCTCTAGGGGCGTCCCATATATACCTTACGGTACATGGGGCCTAAATCCATGTAGAAAGGATGTTGTCTAAGGCCTAGGTACTGGTATGTCCAAGCCCCTCATTTCACGTCCCACTTAAAACACATAGACACTTAGCCAATAACGACAAATGTCCTAGAATTTATGTACCCTACTTGAATAAGAGGTGTGTCTACGTGCGTAGAGATGAAGCCCATAGTAACAAGACCCCTAAGACTATGGTAAGTGCATGGATGTCACTTCCATGCCATGTTAGCCCCTAAAAAATAAAAAGGGAAGGAAGGTTAACTAATTTTGATCCTCAAGATCGTCCTAGTTCACTAGAGGAGAGAATACACGACGTCACCTTTGGGTTTGAACAAACAAGCACATAAAGTACAAAAAGGACAACAAACAAATTATATCAAAATGAGTTATTGAAATGGCGGCCTTTGATTAGGGAAATCTGCAAGACAAAAAGGTTAGTATTTTTACTTAAAACCCCAATATTCTTAGACTGATCGAGCTATAAAACAAGGATTAGTAGTCTAGATATAATTGGTACCCTGCAACCACAAATATTAGATTAAATGCAAAATGAACACTAAATCTAGCATAGTTTCCCCTTGTTTCCATAATTTCTCTACAAAAAAAAAAAAGTTAGTTTCTAGGAAACATAGGAAAAAGAAAAATATATAAGTTATTAATAAGTATGAAGCCGAAAAATACTATTATGGTAAACGTGTTAGTACAGATTATGCACGGTAACACAGGAAATGAATGTGCTATAACATGATATAAGCACTAAAGTATGAAAACCTGCATAGTCACAGTGTTAGGAATCAAACGCACTATTTATGGAAGTATATGTGCTAAAATTCTAACAAACACACGATTTATGGAAGTATAAGTGCTAAAATTCTAACAAATCTCCAATAATTAATCAAGTGCACTAAACCCTGCACAAACAAAACATTAATATAGAAACGCTAAAAAAGGTAGTAAACGCGCTAGAACAAATTATGAACAAGGTGAAGTATGAAATCCTAAACAGACATAACTTTATAATATAAACACGCTAATATAGATTGTTAATGTGTTTATATGGTTTCAACACCTGCAAAGCTACACCTGCAAAGCTACACATACAAAATGCTAGAAAACAAACGTGGTGATACAAAGTGTAAACAAGCTAAAATATATATAAACGTGCTGAAGCAAAACAAACACACTAAAACAATTTCTTGGACAAAAAAATCTGAAATATGATAGATAAACACACTAATAAAGGTGACGAACGTGTTGTTTTAGTGTGTACGTGTTGATAGGGCATAGAGACACAAAAAATCCAAAAATTTGAGCTTAAATATCACTAGGAAATTCTAAATTTTTTGAAATTTATTCTTAGTCAATAATGTGAATAATTCCAATGAAAAATTAGGGGGGTAAGCCCCATGGTGGGTGCCAAAATGTAGAGGAAAAATTGTGTTAGCATGCATGCATGAGATGATTATCAAACCAAACCGATACGAAATGTAACACAAGTAATCAACTACCTCAGATTGAGCAAGATGAAAGGAAGGGAAAGCAATTTAACTTTACTTACCTACAAGTAGAATTCTCCTCCTTTGATTATTTTATTTTCTCATTTTATTTTCTTGTTGAATGGATGTAATGGATGCTTCATATTCTTGGAAAAAGTTTGGCATCACCTCCCCTTGATCAACTATATGATTGAGCTCAATAGATTGCTATGAAGATTGCTTGGATGGCTTGAGAATTAGGCAACATATACTTATAAATTTCTAAGGTGCTTTCCATGGAGGATGACACCTCTATTTATAGTTGGAGGAGGTAGAAATCAATGGCTAAGATCTTTCCATGGTGGATTAAATCAATGGTTGAGAATAGATGAGAAGAGAGGATTGTAGAAAATTCTAGATTTTATGAGAATTCTCCATTGAATTAAAAATTCAATGGAATAATGTATTTTATTTGAATATTTGAAAAGAAGAGGGAAAGATGGAGAGGTTTCTAGAACTAGAAGCTTCTAGATTTGGAGGGGTATTTAAGTTGTGATTAGGTGAGATTAATGGCATTTAGTGGGGTGATTAGATGGACAGGCTATGTATAGAATAGGTATAGGTAGGTGGTAGGTGGGTGAGTATTTTTAAATTAGTGGAAAATAGTTAATGAGGGTTATTTAGTGTAATGAGTGAAATATTAATAATGTATTAATATTTCTAACGGTGTGAATGGGGCTTATGTAATATATAAATTGGAGGATGGTTATATATATGTTATAATAATTAATTATTATAAGCATGATGGTGAGGATAAATGGCTATAATAGGATAGGTGAATTATTTTTTAGATGACCATGTCGACATTTTACATGTCTACAACATCAAAGACTGATCTGTGTATGGTGGGTTCTTGAGGTGGAAGCTACTTTAATGCTTCTTGCAACAAATCCCTTTGATATAAACAAGGCATCCCACATTCTGATATTGAGATTTGTTCTTTTCATTTGTTACACAATGTTAAGTGGAATACCCTTAGATTTTTACATTGAAGGTACAACATGCTCTTTATTTCTTTACTCTACTCATTGAGGCTCTTTGATTGATGGGTTTGGGATATTTCTCGATTCTACAATGTTACATAATTTTTGTGTGTCCCGCGAAACTTTTTCGTTCTACAGCTGCTAAGTGACCCACGACAAGCTAGATGAAGATGAGATTCCACTCAAGTCCATGAACTGATGGAAATTATCACGCGGAACTGGGGAAATATGATGAAGAGATATCATGTTCATCTACCACTTTGTAGATCTTGTATGATTTGCCACATGAAGTTGCGGCTTATTTGAATTATTTGTGTCTTGATTAGTAACACATAATTCTTCATGTCCGAAGAGCATGAATTTAGGTTAAGGACCAAACTCTTGGACCTCATGTATGTTACTTGTTGAAGGATTTGTGGTCTATTCTTGCCAGTAGAATGGAGTTTGGACCATAACAATCTTCTCCCACAAGGAGTTCATTCCAACCTTGAGTGTATATTGATTATGGGGTTGATCACATGGATAACACCATATAAAACCTTCAACCATGTTATTTTGAATTGGAACAATGGATTTACCCAAATTAGGGGAAGGTAAAGGCTACAAATTTTTATTTGGTGGTTTTCTTAGAGGATGATTATGTGGAAATATTTTATTAGAATTTTAAAGCCTTATTGTTGGTAACCCTGAGGAGGATCAGGATAAGTTTTTGAAGCTTGCGCTTGATGTATCTTGAGAGATACAATTTCATTTATTAAAATTTTAAGCTGGATACCAAGACTTTTAATTTCTTCTTGTTTTATTAAGGAACTACTTGTAAAAGAAGAGGATAAAGTAGATGGTTGAGAAATAGGAGAAATGGCGGGTTGGGTATCAAGTGGAAATTGAGGGAAAATGGGCATAGGGAATCTAGGGGCTAACTTTCCTACTTGGATTTGAAAATTTTCATCTCTAATGGCTATTGCATAGGCATTTGGTAACTAGACAACGCCCTTAGATTAAATCATGAATGTTATATCGAAATTCAAATCTCTAAGATAGTATAAAAATGCACCTTATGGAGTTGGTCTTAGCAATCCCAAAATTATGTCCCATGTTCATTGGAATATGAAGTTGAAGTTTTCCATGAGTTCATTTGGATCTCACTTAATTATTGTGAATAGATATGTTATTTGATTTCTCCTTAAATTATTGGCCAAGAGATGTACCGAGTTCATCCCAAATATGAATAGAAGGAAGTCTTAAACCTCTATACCATTGAAGTTATTTACCATTTAGTGAAGAAGAAAAAATCTTATTTATAACATCATATTCTATAACCAAATGAACTTAAATACACATTAGCCACATCTTGGATGTGATCAATTGGAGTAGTATGGTTATCTAGATGGGGCTGTCATCCCTTTGCTTGATTAGAACATTTGACCCTGAACTATCAATATGTCATTTCTCATTAACTAGGATAGTTGAAAGGTTTAGAAGCTAGTCCCCTATCCATACATGGTGTTTTCTCTCTATATCTAGTTCCTATCGTCTAGTCGTTTGATTTTTGGATCCATCGTCATACCATATATAGAGGGTGGTGACTATAGATATGACATTTGGTCGATTCGATGCTTCCATCTGGGGACTGTCAGGAGGCTGATAGCCAGGCTTCTGATCTATTCTATAGAGGGCCCCAACAACCTACCAGAGAGAGCTGGGGAACAAGCCCAGTCCTATATATCTTATCTTATCTTATCTTTTCAATTAAACTAGTTCAATTAACTCTCACTTTCTCTATGAAAGAAGGGATACTTTTAAGAGTACACACTGGTATATCATATTGGTCATTTAGTGATAAGGGAATACCACCATTAAAACTGATAAAGGGGAGATTTATTTGATGTGTCATAAATGGAATAGGTCTTAAATCCCTATAGGAAAACAATAAAGTCCTACTAGGAGGAGAGGTAGAAAGAGTTATACTTAGAGGAGACGATGATCTCTAGACCAATCTATCTCTTCTTCTACTCCTAGGTGACAATCACAAATACTCAAAAGGCTCTTCCTTTGCTATAATTTGTCTTGTCTATATTTTTCTCATGAAAATGGGCACTGGGCTACTTGAAATCAAGAGATTTGAACTTAGGAGTCACCAGATGTGTTGAAGAACTACCTCATGAGGTTGAAATCACTAATTCACATACCAAAACTTAGTAATAATGAAATCTAAGCTTTATCAAGTTTTCCCACTGAGCATTCCAAAACTTTTGAAGATCAAAATTGCACCCAACCCTGAATGAAGAGGATTTAATCTTTTGATGAAACATGGGATTGTCTCCAAGTGTAGGACTTGCAACTTGAGATAGACCTCTGGAGAATTCCAGTTTCCTTGTTACATGGATTTGGGAGAACTTGCATAACACAACCTAGTTATAACATTAAAACTACTCCCACAACTAGTTCCTACTCTAACAATTCCAAGGAACCAAGGAGAGGGATGCAATAAAGGTAAATAATAAGAAAAGGGGGTGATAGCACCAAAAGAAGGTGGAAATTTTCCCAAATCCAGATGATGCATATGCAAGAAATGTGAGGCTAGGTCGTAAAAATGCACTTAGATCAGATGCAGAGAGATAGAAGAAAATGAAATATGCAAAAGGGACAAATATTCATACCAAAAACAATGTATTTGAGGGAAATAAATAATCCACACTTGTATTAACCATTATTCAAGAGATTAAATACATGGTCGAGGCAAGAAAATACCAATCGAGAGTTACATAGGTTGACAACATGAAGTTTCGAGTTTTACAAGGAAGAGCTTAGAAATATGCTAAGAAAAGAGGGAGAAGAACCCTTTCAAAGTGTATAAGAACTTACATTTATACAATTTTTGGCATGAAGAAAGAGAAAAAAGAGATGGAAAGGGACCATCGAGATGGAACCAAATACATTTGAAAAATGCATTGAATGAGTGCGGGTGCCATGATTTCTTTGTGTAGGTTGCTTGTAATACAAGTATGGATGCCTACAAAAGTAACCAATCAACCATAAAAAACTCCTTACGTATATTGCATTCCATCTTAATGCTCAAAACAATGCTAGCCTTTATTAAATTCCATTGGTTGGGGTGGTTGGATCTCTGGTTTGGAGTCTAACATGGTTTTGAGATCTTCTGTGGCTTTCTCTATGTTCCATGGCTTTCAAAAATTTCTTCAATCTGCAGATTCTAAAAAAATCTGGCATGATTTTATGGGTAAAAATCCTCCACACCACCCATGAGGGTCTAACTTCTCAACCCACAACTACTTCCCTTTGTTCTGTGAGTTTGAGAAAACTTCGGGGATGATAAAATTTTGTGATCCTTTAGAATGCCAAACTAGTTCTCCACAGTTTCTAAACTTAGCCAATTCCTTTGATTCCTTAACAGATAAACATATCCATAGTACTATTTTTAACTTATTTTCAAGGGACCTATTTACATAGTGTTACAAATTCTTGAAAAAAGGCCTAGCTACACTAAATTTTATCAATTTCCGCTTAACTCATTGCGCTATTTTTTTCTTTATTCTATGGGTTAGGTGAACCCATAGAACACTAAGTTCCTACATTCTACAGTAGACTGAATTATTCTATCATGTATTTTCTAAAGTATGAAATGGTTAATTCCTTTAGATGGGTTGCTTAAAATTACACAGGGTCTAATTTTGGATAACAACTCTTTAACGCATAAGTGGATTATTGAGTTTGTATGTGAAAAGATAAATTTGTCAATTCCAGTCTTATGGCCATAAAAATGTATACTTATTTATCTAGGAGTGTCTTATTTCATGTTTTTGTATATATAGGAAATTTATAATCTCATGTTCCAATTCACTATCATACTTATATGTTGCGTGGACTAGTTGTAATATTGACTTATACACTTTGACCTCTTTCCTCATCACCAATTCCATATATACCTTTCTCGTAAAAAGTAAGAAAAATATTAGTGGATGAGAAATATACGAACAAGGTTCTAAAGGATTTTAAAATTGAAGTAAAACCCTTGATATTGCTCTCACTCTCCACTTCTCACACAATTGCACTTGGATCCATAAATGATCTATATCTCTAATATTGGTATTAATGAAAACTTACCAGATTACGTGTATTTCTAAAAATTAATAAAGGAAAATTATTGATTTTTGGATGATTAATTACTTTATGTCATCCTCATTAGATTATGGGACTAAACTCCAAGATAGGGAGGTGTACAGAGGACCAGTTTAGTCTGAGACTTATAGGTAATATGCCTAGGATACTCTCTCTTTCTGTCACATGCATGCAAGTATAGAGGAACCTACTTAGAAACTATTATCTAAATCATAATTATTTGTCTAGTTAAGGGGAGAAATCATTAAGATGATTGTCTAAAATATATACTTTTTCTATAAAGTAAAATAAAGGTAAATTGTCCAAGAGATTCTCTCTTTCCATCACATGCATGTAAGTATAGAGGAACCTACTTAGAAACTATTGTCTAAATCATAATTATTCATCTAGTTAAGGGGCTAAATCATTAGGATGATTGTCTAAAATATAAATTTTACTATAAAGGACAATAGAGGTAAAATTTCCAGGAGATTATCTCTTTCCATCACATGCATGAAAGTATGGAGGAACCCACATAAACTAATATCTAAATCATAATTATTCATCTAGTTAAGGGGGAAATAATTAGTATGACTGTCTAAAATATATACTTTTACCATAAAGGACAAATAAAAAGTGACAACATAACTTGGTTTCAGTTTGATAGCCCTTTCATGGGTAGATGTTGATAGTGATTGACAAGTTTTCATAGTAGTTTCCTCTTTCTTAGGAAAAACTATCATATGTTTCTCTAAAAATGGTGGGATCGCTCCTAAACAGGGAAATTTATGGCCATGATATATTTTTGTATAGATTTTTTACATAAAATCCGTACAATTAGAATAAACAAGGAAATTAGGTGATAATTTTAAGGCTAATGACCCTGGAAAAAAGTAAATGGCACCTTAGAAAACTCAAGAAAATACGTCTCAAAGAAGAAAATGGGTCCTAATTGGATTTAAGATTTTCGTAGATTAAAAAAAAACAATTCTTACATAGGAAGGGAAATAATTTTAGTTACTTAAGATTAGAATATGAACTTTTAAATTGTGATAATGAATCTAGAGATTATTCTTTTTCTTTAATAGGAAGTGAAATAAAAGAGTTGCACCTAGTTTTTTATTTTTTTTAATTAAAATGTACTATCTTATCAACAATATAGTTAGAGAACCATAAGAAAGGATTTTAATACCTTTTCCCCATCATTTTAATTAAGCTCCAATAAACTAAGCCAACATGAAAATTTCTTTTTCAAGAAAGAAGAATATCACATCCCTCTTTTCTAAGACTAAAGTTTGAAGGTACTTACTTGTGATTAACATAGTTAATAACAAATATACCAGATTATTATTGTTTAATCAGATTATTGATTAATTTGAGTCATATGTTGTGGATTGATTAGTTGTTGTTATCATGTTTTATATATTTATTTGATACAATAAATGATATTAATTGGTTGTGGAATAATAAACAATTACTATGCTCTTGTTATTTCATGACATGCATATTTGATACCATGAATTAGATAATTGTCGTTAGTTCATCTATTTTAATACATGTACAAACCTCGATGCTAGGGAAAGTATCATTGGAGAGAAGGGCCTAAATGCATAATATGGGAAATGGAAAGATGATCATATGAATGTTTTACAATCAATCTAGTGGCATGGGTAGTGACCACTAGTAAGTAATGATCTTGCCTTATTCTTATGCTTTTATCTTTATTTTCATAGTAGATAACTGACGCTAGGGATTGTTAGAGATCATAACAGTTGATAGGGAAATATGTTTAATAGTTGTCTTGTCGTATGCACAAAATGACTTATTCCCTAGTTATAAATTATTACAAGTGATTATTGTTGGGTATTATTGTTACTAAGCTTATGCTTATAAAGACCATCTAGAATAGCTCATTGGGTTGGGAACCTAATTGACATATATATATTATTGTAATAAATGATAAAGACCAACTAGATCTTATGTGATTGTTTGACCAAGTCATAAAGTGAAGTCGATAAATTCAAGTTATTCAAGTTGTCTTTATGACGCATGGTCACTTGAACATATATCAATGAACTGAATGGGTTGGATACTTGTTCATTGTATTTTATAATATAATGTTGATGCCTAATGAGAATACGCATTTATTTTATAGGCTACAATTATTTTGTTCCTCCATCTATTTCTTTCATGTTGTCAAGATTTTTATGAGCATCTAATAAACTCCACATTTTAAATGCATGTTGGGGTCAAAGCATACAAGTGTGTCCCACTTTGTGGCCATAAATATTTTAAAATCTGACTAGTAAATAAATAATTAAAAAATACTATAAAAATTTAAAAAATCAAGTAAATTCTGGATGCCCTGCACCTTGGTATTTATAGCCTCTTAAAAATGCATGTTTGGTCATTTTATGTGTTTGGTCATGTTTTGGTTGTTAGACATAGTTTGCTGAAAGTACAAAAACTACAAAAAAGTGGGACACAGTTATATGCTTTGACCCGTTGATGTAAATGTTACTGATTTAACCCAAAAATGAATGTATGTGTTTTTATTTAAATTTTTTATTATGGTTAGAAATATGAGATATATTCAGATTAATTAATTTAATATCAATGTGCAAATCATAATATACATATATTAGTAATGTGTAAGATAGAACCATAAGAACACATGTTAAATATAAGAAAACACAAGAAGGGAGATGAATTTAACTAAGTCTTTATTTCTCTAGAAGTTGATCTGGAAGTGGTAAAAGTTTTAAAATAATGTAGATGATCTACAAATGTTTTATTTATGATTATGAAAGTGTATGATGAGAAAAAAATTAAATCATTATTTATGTACGAAACTATTTGGTTCTTTCGTACGTGTTTGCTAGTTTTGTATGGAGAGCTTCCAACATTCAATGATTTTTTGTTCCTATGCAATTGACTTAAAATGTCTTCCTATGAAACCTTAGGTCTCATCAATGTGCAAAACCCTCTATATGACCCAAAATAACTTCAAAACTTAACTATATGTATAAACCCTTTAAAACGGTTAGTGGTTGTATTAAAGTGCAATCTACACACCACATATATTGGCACTAATCCGAAGAGGCCTTAAACCACATTTAGTTATCCACCTATAGATGTCACACACACACACACACACACACGCACACACACACACACACACACACACACACACACACACACACACACACACACACACACACACATGTATGTATGTATGTATGTATGTATGTATGTATGTATATGTATATGTATAGTTATATGTAACTAGCTTTGACAAATTGATCACTTGATAATGTTTTGTATTAACTTGATGTGTTTTTGTTTGACTTGGTTTGGGGAGCTTGTAACTTGGGAGGATAAATTCTTGAACGTAGTTGAGATTGTTGATTTAAAATCTTGTTGTGGGTTGATTGCATGATTTAATATAGTATAGCTATGCATCAGTGCTTTAGATTTGTGTGGGTTTTTTCTAATGTGCATTAGTGATTTAGGGGAATTTATGAGCACTTTAAGTACTTTTGAAATGTTATTTGTAAGTAGTGATATTCAAAGTTCCAGGTGACTAAATGAGTGTATTTGACTTTATTGTATAGGTTTTCATATGTTTAGTTTCACATTAAGGTTTACTTATAGTAAAAATACAAACATTAAAGATATCAAATTGAGAAAATGACTGTTGGGTGGCTTGCGATAGAAACTTTAGTTTTAGACCAAACCACTTGGTGGTTTGGTCCCTATTTAGCAATATCATACGAGCAGGGAGTGAGGATCTAGAAAGTTTTAGGCACAACTCTTGGGAGTGATAAACTAATGTGGAATAATATAAACAATTCTACAAGTGTTTAAGTAGCGCAAATGAGGAAAACAAAGCATTTAATAGGGATAATGATATTCAAGTGAGCTTGAAATGTGTGCATAAGTCATGATTTAGGAATTAAGCTAATACTGACATTGTCAGTTGATAAATTACCAAATTTAATCATCTACAATTGCAAATGCAAATTCTTTCCCAATCATAAAAGAGTAAATTCACATGTAAAATTTTTACATACAAAATTAAAATTTGAATGCCAACTAATGGCCACATTATTATTTTCCATCACCAAATATTTGTGTCACTTGCAAGATTGAACGTCAAATTTTATTTTTGAATGAGCTTGTTAAAAATAGTTATGGGAATATTTTAAAAAAAAAATTGGGCAAATACCACTTGGGAAGCATAAGACCAAACTTTCCACCATATATAAACTAACAATTGTACCTGAGGGTTCAATGGTCATGTCGATGAGATAACAATAGAAGTGATTAACATATATTGGAATTACCTCTACGACTCTAAAGTCCTTATGAAATAAAAGGACTCCTCCCAAGTGAATTCTACCCCATATCGAAAAGGTGTGCAATTGTTTTCAAAATATGTACGTGTAGTATGGTGAATGTGTTTTTTACAAGATATGGCTCTTACTTAAAAATTAACACAACATACCACATAATCGAGTAAGATTCACAAAATACTAAAGAAAGTGTTTACAACTATCAACCCAACCTTACTAAAGAAAATGTTTACATACCACACAATGGAAATTAGTATAGTATGCATGTCATTTATAAAAACGTTAACATATTAATAATACTGTAGAATATAACAACACTTTAGAATAAAATATTAAGGATTGTCATATGATATGGATATGAGCACTAAACTATATACATTTCTTAAATTATTTATGTAATTATTGATTAATTATTGAATAATTTTATAGATATAATCAAAATACAAATGATTAAAAATAGGATTTAAAATACCTACAGTATATATCTTATAAAAATTCACTTATACATTATGTTTTATAAAAAATTAAAAATCAAAATCACAGTCTAATTTCTCACCAATGTTTCAATATCTTGTTAAATTTAAGTTAGGAGTCATGAAAGGGGAAACTAAAGCAATCATATTTTCTTAAAGTTAAAAATGGATAAACTAGTGAGGAAATAGGAATTTTTTTTCCTAGAGGAAGGTTTGTTCATCCATCCATCTTGTTTGTAAGGAAAGAGTCTACAACTAGTACAAATATCTTTTAAAAAAATATTTGAAAAATGTCTATAGATATTAATTTTAAAATTTTTATTGTAGATTTTAAACATATAACATTGATTAATAATTCTATTAATGATGGGAATTTTTTTTTGAGGAAACAAAACTCAATCTCCACGGTATTATCTAGATATTATTATTTTTTATTGAATTTTCAAAGTTAAAAAGTAAAAAAAATTAACCTAGTCAAATAGATGTAAAATTAGTGTCAAAATTACCTTGTGATGGTCAAATGGACATAAAATTTAATATAGAAAATTGAACCTTGCAAGATCATACCATCACATCCCACCCCTGACTGCCATTATAGAATGCATATCCACGTAATTAACGTGGGATTGCATAAAATGAATTCCAAAATCAAATATATTGGTATATTGCTACTAATGAATCCATGATATATTGGTTTAATCTTGCCAATGTTTGAATTAAAAATAAGGGCACTAAATCCTTTTGAGAGACTATAGTTGAACCCAAAATATTTCTAGCTTCCTCTATAAGTGTGTTGCAATGTGAAAGAATCAACTCAATGTGATGCCTTCTATTATTTTTCAAATTATTGTGCATCTTTACCATGGGTTATGCCAAAACATAGCTTTACACATTGAAGTGCTACTAATTTCTTGATTAAGACACTTCACCATGATATAAAAATAGATGAAATAACATATTGATATGTAGGTCACATTGAAAGGTTGTGATTGATGATTAGAGTACTATTTTTAATTCAGTGTTGTGTTCAATGTTTAGAAATTTTTGGGGTCAGATGTTATGTGGATGTAGGTGACATTTCTTGAGACCATTGGAGACAGTAACACCTATTGGACATGAGTACAATAAATTATTAAATTTAATTTTAAATTTTACGTTCTAAATGAATTTGAACCGAAAATGTTGTTAGCTTCTTCTATAATAATGTTGCAATGTGAAAGGCTTGACTCAAAATAAAGTGTATTATAATTTTACAAACTACCATGCACTTTCATCACATGCTATGCCAAAATAGAGCTTTACAACCTGATATTGCTCATTACCAACACATATTAAAATAAGTTTGAACTGTACCCCCCAAAAAAATAAGGATTATTATTAAATATAATAGAAAAATAAATCATGCAATACATATTAGTTGGATTCTCTGTCGCTCACATATGAAGCTTCCTAATTAAAAAAAGGCTTTACAAAATCCTCATTCATGGGATCATATCAAAAGAAAAAAAAATCCTAAAATTACATAAGCTTGGATCTCTAGTCATAAAAAAATAGCAAATCGTAAAGAGAAGGAATGTAGACATACAATGACGAAAGGTAAAGATTATAGGAGGTATCACTAAGGAAAATCAAAACTTAGGCATGCAATATAACCAATGACAATAGTAATTTCAATTTCTTAGCATTACGCAAGGAGGGTTCATTTTGAAAGGTGATCCACCTTCTATATATTATAGCCCTGTATTTATAGGAAATTCATCTTTAGAGCCAATCATCCCCATAATGATTTAAATCAAGTCGAACAAATGCCAATTAAAAATAAAAATATTTCTAGAACATAATCAACTCTCCTTTTCTAGCATACTCTAACTAAAAAAAAGAGAACAAAAAGAGTGTGTCCAAGGTACATGGCTCCCAAGGCTTAAGTGTGAGTCATATGGATCAAAACATGGTCCACTTCATCCTTTCCCATCCCAGTGGCCCCCAACTTGATTCCATCTCCAACTTTTGATGCTCAGACAACTCCTTTTGACACGTTCTCCCATCACTCTATATATTGTTGAGTAACACACAACATAATCTACCATTTCAAAGGCCTATGCAAAAACATGAGCTTGTCAGTGAATAATGTATGGACACAAAGAGCCATATCGATGCAATTAATGGCCTATTGGAAAGACATACATATAGGAAAATTATTAAAGGCTGATCAGTTCACCTTTTCCACCATTATTCTAGCTTGTGTTACAGAGGTTTAAATAGGTTATGCACATGCCTCCAAGCATAGTAGATGGAAAACACACAACACAAATCCTACAGAAATCAAATAACAATATAAAAAATATCGATTATTCATATCAATATGCTACTCTTACTTATATAATGAAATTCAAATATCCTTGACGTAAGTAAATATAGACACTAGACAATTGGAGACAAACCTATAGACCAATCTCTAGTTAATTGAATTGAAAATAAAAACTTACTAAAATTATATATAGTAAAAGATAAAATATGAGAATGGATGTATTATCAAAGTAGGACATGGTCTGTTCAAATTTACAGTTGATGGCACATTCTAATTTAATGCGTGATCGGTGTAAAATTCAAGAAAGACATATGTGGTATTAAAAATGTGATGTGCATTATTAAACTTCATCTCCACAAAGGATGAAAAGGTGATAAGGAGGATAAATGGATGTGAACAATTCCATGGTCTTGCATGTGCACAACTATCTCACCTGTCATTGATATGTACAGTGTGACTCAATCTTGCCTGTAAGTAATGACTTTTAACATAAAAATATTACTGGTGGACAAAAATTGACATTTGACTTAATATGATTATAATCAAAACATCATTATTTAATATAAATTGAATTAAATTTATATTTCAAAGTAACTATTATAGTTTATGATATACAAATTCTAATGTACAATAAATACACAATCAAACAAGCACGTACAAATATAAAACCCTAAGCAAGAGAGGGAGATAGAGAGACTTAGTTGATTCCCGAGAAATATGGAAGTAATATGGGCAGGTGAATAGCTAAAACAAACTTAAGAGAGTGTCGTCAATGCTCATTAGAGGTTTTGGGGCTTGGAACAATACAAGACAGGAGATCCCACAAGAGAACAGGAGTGCTTGGGCACCAGTGTTCATTCTGAGTGCTGGTGTCTGTGTGAATGATCAAGATATGGTCTCTTTTGTGTAGGAGGAGCTTCACTATTAGTCTCTATTTGTTACTCTAATTTTTCTCCATGATCATATAATGTACATGTGACCTACAAAACAACTTGTCTACCTACACGTGTTCATGAACCACATCAAATATACTAAAAAAATATGCATAATGTGGACTCAGACTGACTTCAATGGTCACTCGAAGAGTGAACCTAGTACCAAGTGGTGCACTACATTTCAGACTTCATGTAATTCTATGTGAGAGTGTGTGTAATGGTGCCCTAGGATACCCTTGTGCAAGTTTTACTATGATATTGGGCTAGATATAGAACGTAGTAGATGTATAGAATGTGTGAGATGGAATAGAATAAACTTCCCCTCCTATGCTATGTGTGCAGAAGAATGCAACCCTTGTCCCTTGAGTGAATGTGCTAGATGTATGTTTTGTGATACTTTTGTGCCTTTGAATGCAAGCTTAGGTGATAGTAGATAATGTTAGTGTTTGGCCCCTTATTTGAGAGCTATAACTATGTATATATATGATTACCATGTTTGAATTTCATAATCGAAAACTAAAAGGCCAACCCAAAAGAATAAAATATGCCCAAGAAGTAAAAGAGACCCAAAAGAGTAAGAAAGGGGAGAAAGGGTCAAGAGTGCCTAGGAGGGACATGAGCGTTTAGGCACTAGTGTCCGAGGCCATAAACTATAAATCAGTCCAATACTGATAGGGTTGTAGGGTGTGTAAGGTCAATAAAAGTATAAGAGATAAAGTAAAAGGCCCAAAAGACATTGTCAATTACTATTTTTTTTCTTAGGAATCATGCATATATTAGTATTCTCTAGGACCTAGAAATTTACCCAAATGCATATATTTTGTGTCTATATTTCCCCCCACTTTATATTGTTGAGTGAATACATTCATCGATAGCATAAAGTAGATAGAAGATGCATACCTTATGATCTTGTAGAGAAGATCATAGTCGATAGCATGCCGAGCGAATAAGTGAAGTGTGAGGTGATTGAAATGTGAATCATGGAGACTAAGAAAGGGAAGTGAAACCTAGGGGTGAAGCATATGCATAGTAGTGTGTTGTCGGAGCTTGTTCTTACTGATGTGAGCTTCTTCTTTTAGCATATTAAGGATAAAACTGCAAAAGAAGAGCAAGACAGTAGGCAAATTTTTGTATATGAGAAATCAGAGTAATGCATGTATAAGTAAGTAAATAGTGTAAAAGTGTGTAAAAGGAAAGTGTGCACCTGATATGTAAGAGAGTATGAGATAGAAAATTGTCCTATTTTCTTAGATTTGTTTGATTGGAATGCCAATGGTGAAGTTTTTGGGTGATCTCACACCAATATTGATTTTTTGGGAGATCTCATGCTGATAGCGAGTTTTTTGGGTGATCTCACCCAAAGGTGAGTTTATAGGTAATATCACACCAAGAGAAGAGTGTTGTGGAGAGAGGTCTATTTTTTCTCTCCTTCAATGATACTTCCTGAATAAGCACCACTGTACATGGTATGTCCCGATCATTATGATTGTTTCAATTTGTTCTGATTAATCTCGATTGTAACTAAAAATGAAACTGATAAAATGAATTTTGTAACTGGAGGAAAGTGTCAGCTACTGGAGAAATGATTTGAAAACTACTGTAAACTATGTTGAGCTGAGAAAATGATTGTTTTTCCACATGACACAAGTGCCTAGGAGGGGCATAAGCGCCCACCACTACTTTCTAGGTCTAGGAACTAGTGTCTTCTCTGTGTTTTGGACCCAAGTTTGTTTCTGGGACAATATGTGACTGTGTGCATGTGTTGATTTTATACTGTGATGATTTGTACTGTAGTTATGAGTTGTTAAATGGGGTGATTTTTTCACCCAATAGATGTCCCCCCTCATTTGAGGTGTATGCGAGGATTGGAGGAGAATGCGTTCTAAAGGAGAGGACCTTGATCTGTTAGGAAATAAGGGATAAAATATGTGGAATAATCCCTCACATAATCACAACAATAGAAACTAATATGCAGAAAATATTACAGATCTCAAATAAAATTGCAGAGTAAAATAACACAACACAAAGAGACAATATTTAATGTGGTTCACCCAATTTGGGCTACATCCACCAAGAATAACTTGCTCAGATTTTATTACAAGCCACAACTCTCTCAATACAATACCCAGATCTATTTGGAGCTATGCTCAATAAAATCTACATAATTCACACACGGATTCAAAACACATCTGCAATGTTACGTGATACCTGTCATATGCATAAAACCATATAAGTAGACAATTGCTTAAGTAGTTTTACAAAACCATGGGTATCAAAACCATGGGCCAAAACCGTCCCATAAACCTATGGGTCAAAATCTCACCCATATGAGAAAAGTATGTTTCCCGATACATCTGGCATGTTTTCAAGGCCAATTTTTTTTTTCACGGGGGCTGCCAGCCTCGAACCCCGGTGAGAAAATTGTGGAAAGTGTATAGTACTCTTAGTGTATAGTCTTCAATAATTTCTCGCATGAAAATAGGATCCACAACCTAAAAATATCCTACTTGGAGACTAGTTTTCCTCTGAGCAAGCTTCTCAACCCTTCACTAGTTTCCGTGAAGACCAACCAAAGCTGAACAAAACTTCAATTTTTCCCTTGTGACCACCTTGGTCATCATGTCTGCAGGATTTTGATTGGTATGAATCTTCTCCAACTTCAGACTTCTCTTCCTCAAAAGATGTCTTGATAAAATGCTACCTTAAATGTATATGCTTTGTCCTAGAGTGGAAAGAAGAGTTTTTAGCTAGGTGTATAACACTCTAACTATCACTTTGCAGCTTTCCTTCCTCCTTCTTATACCCCAACTCCTTAAGCAATTTCTATAACCAAATCATTTATTTTCTTTCCTTTGTGGCAGCAACATACTCAGCCTCTGTGGTTGAAAAAGCCACTAGCTATTATAGTCGTGAAATCTAGCTTACTGTTGTCCCACCTGCAGTGTAAACATAACCTATCATGCTCCTCCTATTGTCTATATCTCCAGCCATATTTGAATCTACATAATCACACAAAGTGGTGTCTAATCCACTATAGCACAAAATTGTCCCCATGATCCCTCTCAAATACCGAAGATCCACTTTACTGCCTTCCATTGATCTCTACCTGGATCACTCATAAATCTAATCACCACTCCCACTGCATAGGCAATATCAAGCCTGGTACACACCATGGCATACATCAAACTACCAACTGCTGATAAGTTAGGTACCTTGGACTTCTGATTTCTCTCCTGCTCTGTCTTGGGACACTGCTCCTTTGATAAATTAATTTTTTTTTGCCAAAGGAGTCCCAACTAGTTTAGCATCCTACATATTAAACCTCTCCAATAATTTCTTAATATACTCTTCCTAAGATAAAGTCAGCTTCCATTCCTTCCTATCTTGAGATATCCTCATACCAAGGATTTGTTTGGCTGCCCCCAAATCCTTCATAACAAAGGATTCAGTTAGCTGCTTCTTGATTACTTTTATTTCCTGCATGTTTTTACCTGCAACCAAGCATGTCATCTACATACATGCACATAGAATAATATAACTAACATCCAAGAAATTTCTTGATATACATGCAATGGTCTGAATGACATCTGGATATAACCTTGCTCCATCATGAAGCTGTCAAACTTCTTATACCATTATCGTGGAGCTTATTTCAGGCCATACAATCTCTTCTTCAGTTTTCACACCATCTCCTATTTACCTTTGACCTCATAACCCTCTGGCTGCTACATATATAAATCCTCCTCCAAATCATGATGGAGAAATGTAGTCTTTGCATCTAGTTGTTCTAAGTGTAAGTCTTCAACTACCACTATTCCAAGAACAGTCCTAATAGAATTCATTTTAACAGGAGAAAAAATTTCATCAAAATCTATACCTTTTTTTATGCAAACCCTTTGACCACCAACCGGGCCTTGTATATTTTCTTGCCTCCATCTTCCTCTTTGACTCTATACACCCACTTGTTCTGCAATGCTCTTTTGCCTTTGGGTAGCTTCACCAAATCCCAAGTCTGGTTCTCCAGAAGATCCTGATGCTCCTCATCCATGGCTTGCTCCCACTTCTTCCTGGCATCCTACCTGCATTGCTTCATCAAAGCTCTCTGGCTCTCCACTATCAGTGAGTAATAAATAATAAAGAGAAGGAGAAAAATCATTCAGGTTCTCTTCTTACCCTAGAAGACCTCCTCACCTATAGGAGTTTGGGGTTCCTTTTGAGTAGGTTCCTGAACTGATTCATGTTGTACCTGAACTTAGACACCATGTTCGAAGATCCTCTACACTGTGTATTCTTTCTTGGATTCTTCCCTTTTTTCCTGCAACTGATGCTTATACATGACTTTTTCATTAAAGACCACATCTCTAGACCGAAATGGATTTTCTTATCCTTAATACTCCAACACGGATATCCAAAGTCATCACCACCATATCCAATGAAAGTGCATTTTTAGACTTAGCCTCTAGCTTGGTCCTATCATCCTTTATCTAATGTGAACAAATACCTCACATCCAAAGACTCTAAGAAATGAGTAATCAATTTTCTTACCATACCAAGCCTCCTCAGGTATGCCTCCATCCAAGGCACTTAGAGGGTCCTCTGTTTATCAAGTACACACTGTGCTCACCACTTCCCCAAAAAGAAAGAGTGGCAGCCCTGCATGTAACCTCATGCTCCTAGCACGTTCCATTATTGTTCATGTTCATTCTTTCTGACACCCCATTCTGCTGGAGTTCCTGGAACTGTTCTTTTGCCTGCGGATTCCATTCTTAGAACAGTAATCATCAAATTCATTTTTGCAATATTCCCCTCCATTATTTTACCTGAGACATTTTAACTTAAGACCTATTGCATTCTCTAGCAAGGCTTTCCATTTAACAAAAGTTTCAAATACATCAGATTTCTTTCTAATACAATAAACCCAAACTTTCTTGTTGCATCATCAATAAAAGTAACATAATAACTTGAACCACCAAGAGATGATACCTGAGTTGGCCCCCATACATCAGAATGTACCAACTCTAACTTACTCTCTTTCCTAATAGGTCCAACCTTGAGAATCTTACTCGCTTATGTTTCCCATATACACAGTCCTCACAGAAGTCCAAACCTAATTTCCTTTATATCCAGGCAGCATGTCCTTTATAATTTGCATGCCCTTATGGACTCATATGACTGAGTCTCTATAGTGCCACAAAGTTGCATCTCCATGTGTAGCAACTAAATTACAATAATCAGCACCACTGGTTAAATACAAAGTACCATTTTTCTTACCCCTTGCAACCACAAGAGCTCCCTTGGTAACCTTCCAAGAATCCACTGTAAAACTTACTGTACAGCCATCACTACCCAGTTGTCCTGTTGATATCAAGTTCCACCTCAACTTAGGCACATGCCTGACATCCTTAAGTAGCCATGTGTTCCCATTCTACATTTTCACCCGAACACAACCTTTCCCTACTATGCTGCATGGTTCATCATCACCAAGATATACATGTCCAAAATCACATTGAACAAAATCACTAAAGTAATGTCTATGTGGGGTGGCATGGAAAGAATCCCCTGAATCTAACACCCAAGATTCAACAATATTATCTAAAGAAAGAATTAAGGTGTCTTAACAAACATCACTTGCTACCAAATTTACCTCTTTAGTTTCCTCCTTTTTGTTCTTCTTATCCCGAAGAGCCCAACAATCTTTCTTAGCATGACCAACCTTCCCACAGTGCCAACATTCTAACTTACTCTTGGAATTTGACCTTCCATGATCATTCGACTTCCCACGGTTACCTTTCCCTCTCTTCTTTTGTCTCCCTCTACTCTCCATCATCAAAGTGTTTCTAGAAGTAAAAGAATCTCCGGTGCTCTTCCTTCGTATTTCCTTGCTTAGGATCACACCTATTACATCCTCAAACTTCAACTTTGAGTTATTAGAGACTGAATTACTTACAGTAATAACCAAGTTGTCCTAGCTATCTGGCAAGGAACACAAAAACAACAAAGCCCTGACCTCATCATCAAAGTCAATTTTTACTGATTTTAACATACTCACAATCGTATTAAATTCATTCAAATGATCAGCAACAGAACCATTCTCAAACATCTTCATATTAAATAAATTTTTCATCAAAAATATTTTATTAGAGGCAGAAGGTTTTTCATATAACTTCCCCAACACACTCATGAGACCTTCCATGGTCTTCTCCTGCGATATGTTGAAAGCAACCAAAGATGCAAGACATAAATGAATTTCCCTGAGCGCATTTCTATCCAGCAACTCTCAATCCTCATTCGACATGGCTGTAGGTTTCTTTGCTTTTCCAGCCAAAGGAACATGGAGGTCCTTTTGATATAAGTAATCCTCCATTTGCAGCTTCCACAAAACAAATTTCTGCCCATTGAACTTCTCAACCCTCAATCTACCCTCATCTGCCATAGCTCCCACTCAAGCTAAACTTTCCATGTGATTTACAACTTCAGCAAAAAAAACCACCAAAGCTCTGATACCAATTGTTAGGAAATAAGAGATAAAATATGTGGAATAATCCCTTACAGAATCGCAACAGTAGAAACTAATATGCAGAAAATATTACAGATCTCAAATAAAAGTGCAGAATGAAAATAACACAACACAAAGAGACAATATTTAACGTGGTTCACCCAATTTGGGCTACGTCCACCAAGAATCACTTGCTCAGATTTTATTACAAGCAACCACTCTCTCAATACAATACCACAGATCCGTTTGGAGCTATGCTCAACAAACTCTACAGAATTCACACATGAATTCTAAAACACATCTGCAATACACAATTGTACATCTACCATATGCATAAAACCATATAAATAGACAACTGCTTAAGCAGTTTTACACCGTGGGTATCAAAACCATGGGCCAAAACCTCCCATAAACCTATGGGTAAAAGATCCCGCCCAATAGAAAAACATGTATCATATAGGTTACCCATTACCCATGGGTTTTAACCACCCAAAAAAAAATTCTTCTAGGCACGCCCCCGAACCCCCCGACTTTCAACTTAACCGACGGGACTAGAAAAACTAGTCCCGAGTGTAACAGCCAATTCAACATGTAACAATTTCTGCACATGAAAATAGGATCCACAAACATAACAAATGATGCAGAATGCTCTTGAAGTCTCCAAACTTAACCGTTATGAGCATCATGTTAGCATAACTACAAACATGCTGAAAAGATGGACTTAAAAGGTCCACTATAAAAAAAACTTGTAAGTGGTATTAGTGTCTTAAAGAACTCTAAAACATAGAAAAAACAATGTGAATTAAATTCTTCGATGAATTACTTATTTCACAATCTCAAGATAATCAGTGTTGAACCCATAAAATCATAAGATTTCAAACAAGAATTTGACATAAGAGTAAATCCCGAAAACAAGAAAAAAAATATTGTTGAAAATCACATAATTTTGAAATCTGGTAATTGGGACTAAATCAAAACTGTAACATACAGCAAATAAGTGCATGGTATAAATCAACATGATAAACCTAAACAAGGAATAGATGTAATATTTGTTGTCAAACTCAGAATAACTTCAAGTAGAAATGAAACCACTAATGATGTCAAACAGCTGCAAAAGTAGATGAGACCTCGCCCATCAATGTATTAATTGAAAACACTCAAATGCATGTAAATGAATCGCCTTGTGAAAGTTAGTCATTCACCTCAAATTGGTACCAAGAAGAACGCTTGTGATTATACAAACACCAAATATGTGATCCATCAATATATCTAACATTTACATATTGAAACAAAGTGAAGTGATGTAAGTAGAATACAAACAGTGGATAATATTGTAAGCTAAGATATGTACAAATGTAAATGTGTGATTTCTCTGTGCATGTAAAAATGATAGGAACACATGCTCCCATTAATATGTTGATGTTATATGAACACGGTTCAACCATAAAAAGTATCTGTATTAAATGTCACATGTGAAAATAAATGAACAATAAAGTGTCATAGAAATGGTGAAAGTGTGAGAATTAGATTCTAAAATGAGTATTGACAGAAGTTGAGGGTGAAGTGTGATTTAGATGTGATGGTGTTTGATGTTTTTTCATGTCCCTCATAATAAGGTTTGATAAAATCATAGGCTCCCTTGGTGGAGACCCTAATGAAAAATTCATGTTGAAACCATGTTAGAACCATAATATTGTCTAAGCACTGACGGCTTTGGAGGTGTAAGAAAATGACATGCTTCCCCATTGAAGAAGTGCACCAAAACATTGAGAATGTGCACATAGTGATGACTTTCATCACCAAATGATTAACTTATTCTGGTTTAAATTGAATTAAAGGTTCTCCCCGATTGTCTAAGAGTAACTATGTTGAGTTACCCCGATATTTAAATTAATGTACAGGAAAGACCAAAATCCATGCTCAAAATGAATAAAGCGACCTGCAAAGTGCAATAAAATGAATTATAATATTAGATCTTAGGATTCTATAGTAATTGGAGAGTAATCATTAGGTGATAGCAAATCAATAACATTTGATGTATGCGATAAATGAAGGAATGCCTATTGAATGTTGCCCCATTGAGGAAGCCTATGTGCACCCATGGAGGAGTAGGCAATGTGACAACTTGAATAAAGAATTGGAAGCGATCAGTCCTATCTTTTACAAATGATAGATATTCTCTTATGGGATAGAAAATCCAAATGAGGCCCAAAGATTAAATCATTGGAACATTCTATTCAAACATGATCATGTGAAGGTACTTGGGAAAACCTAACTATAAAGCCCAAATGATAGCCTGACAACGATCCCTACAATGTGTCAATGTGATCTAATTTTTTAAAAAAGATGTCATGAATGTGGATTGTCAGTTGACCCCGATGGTCACCCAAAGAGAAACTTATTGACCAAGATTGCAACATCTTAGATATCCATGTAGTTTAGGAGTCGCTAATGCATATACCATGCCCTTGTGTAATTTGCACAATGATATCATACTAGATTAGAATACATAGCAGACACATAAACCATTGATCTGTTATATATTGATAGAATATTTCCCTTCTAAATAAGTGTATTAGAAGAACGAAATTGAGTGAAACTAATATGGATGTAGAGTGAATGTTTGATTCCAATGAATGGAAATTGATTTATGTACGCATAATAGAACTTGATCCCACTCCCCTTTAGAACACACATTAAGGAGGTGTTATTAACTCTTGGTTATTGGACATGAGGTCATTTGTAGGTCAGAAATGTTAAATAATTATTGATTCTTCTCTTGTTTGAATTTTGTAATTGAAAATTGAAAGGTGACCCAAAAGTCTAAAATATTCCTAAGAAGTAAATGGAGACTTGAAAAGATTAAGTACCCAAAGTTACAAGTGGAAAAGGGTTAAGAGCAATGACTACCCAAGGATATAGTGAAGTGGGGAACATGCATGACCTGAGCATCAGCCCTCCTGAAATAATGTCCTAACTAGGTGATGTCTAAGGTAATGAATGGATAAATTCAGTAAATACCGAATTCCTATAGGGTACTAACTCAATAAAAGTATAAGAGAAAAGAATAAAGGGTATTGTGAAGACTTGTCAATGTACAGTTTGTGAGGTTAGGAATCATTAGATATTATATTTAGTGATAGATAATTAACAAGTGCATATATTTTGTGTCTAGCAGATATTCCAACTAGATATAATTTTGATTTGAAAATCTAAATTGATACCCGTATTATAACCCTAATTTGATCCATATCTTAAGTGTTGCTCGAGTTAGATGAAATATTTCTCTTAATTAAGAGTCAAAATTATTTATCAAATAAGGAAATCAATTCTAAGATACACTAGAATGGTTCCATAATGAAAGATGTGAACAAGACATTTAGAAAGCTAATATTTCATGATATATATAATTGTTTCAACTTAACATTGTGATCTAATAGGCATGTGTGATATAGCAATCATATCCACTATTAAATTTTCATGAGTGGATAGGTTATGATCAATCCCATTTTGACAATTAAAATCCATATCCAACCTTTACATGATTTCTAATTTAATTATATTTTGAACCTTGCATTACAATCCACTTCAAGGGGAGTTGAATAGGAGTTGATAAAAACAACCATAAAAAGGATGAAAAAAAATCTGGATCTTTTGTATCTTATAGTAAACTCATGTTTCAACAATGTAGAATGTTTGTTTCTGAAGAATGTAACTTTCCAAAAATCAAAGTAAGGTAAATGGGAATCAATAAAACCATATCAAATAGGGGATTTGAACAACCCGTACTTGAGGTATTTTGGTAGAGTAATTAGAAAGATAGAAATGTCACATATATGAATTTGGTGATGTCACATGTGTTTAGGGTAAGTTAGAAATATAAATAATTGATGTGTAAAATCCTTGTTAAAAGCTTATTTAATCATGTATTATCCTTCAAATTCATTTCATGATTGTATGTCAAGACAGTTGTTGTCTTTCTCTACATGTCGGTCTAAGTCAATGTATTAACCATCCACATACAAATTATTCCTAGTAAGTGCAATAATTGTGTAAATTATTTGCATTACTTCAGCACTATTGAGTATTAATTGGTAAATAATTTATGTAACTCCCTTGCATGAATGGTAGATGTAGTGCACTATCTTATGGTTTATCATTTCAACTCTTATATCATTTGCATGTAGGTCCCCCTTCATTAGAAGATCTTTGGGTTACATAATATGGATCCCACTAAGGCTTGCAAATTTTAAGGTGTCTAAACAATTAGGTCCATTAAGAATATGAAAGCGTCTAGCAACACGATTTCATATAAACTGTTGATTTAGATTTATCAAAAGGAATTAATAATTATAAATGGTTAAAATCTTTATGCTTGTTAACATATTATTGTTGGTAAATATCATCCAATCTTAAGTCTCCTTGTGAGACAATCCGATTATGACAAATAGTGGATGGGAAATCATAGTGGTTAGGCTTCTTAGTTGGGATCTTCTATAACACTTGTCCATATTATTTAAGTTTACATATTTACAATGCTATTCTAAATCTATTATTGTCATATAGCCCATGGTGAGACGTTAACAAATTTTTATTTGTTTCTTTTGAACCCTTGATTTGACCAATTACTCTTGATGACTAATAATCTTCTCCATTACCATGAGTTACTCCTTTCTCTTCCATCTTTGCTTTAGTGAGAATCCATAATCATGTTATATGTTGACACTTTTGAGAAATCATTCTATGCAACCGAAGTGTTCATAAAAACAACATTTAGACAGTCATAAACCTTTTTCATATTTTTCCTTCCAGATTTTTTGTCCATATCTTTGGTCAGAATTTATATGTCACTAATTATTCCAATATATTATTTGTGTATGAGGGATAAATGATACTAGGAGTTTGACCTTAAACTAACATCCCAATAGTCTTTCGTAAAGGAACTGTTTATAAAAGAGTAATCTAGGTTCAATCTTCTCTTAGATGGAATACCATGAATAACTAAACCCTATATAAGAATATGCCTTTCAAACCACTGAGGTGTGCACTAAATTCTAACCCCATTTTAGATTTTCTAGAGCATCCCTTTTACGTCACTGCCTTACTTCTTACAGTTTCCTAGAGTACATTGTTTAATGTTCTTTGATCAAAGGTGTAAACTCAATTCACTTGTGCTGATTATGGGGACGGGGACATTTTTACATCCCATTCTAAATTAATTTTACAAAATCTACATGCTTAAAGGAAATCAGTAATGATTATTCTCATAGTTTGCTTACTCTAGTTATGAAGTAACTTCCTCTAGGGTAAAACCTTTTGGGCACAATACCTTCCAATGAAAATCTTGTGTTTTCTCCTTGAGATTCCTTATTAGGTTTTTCATTGGACATTTTCATTTTATGTTAAAATAGGTCATTAACACTTAGTGAGCTCCTCATTCAAATTTCTTGTGTGATGAGTGATACATGGTAAATGTCCACCATCTCTCATTCACTTGATTGTCATATGTAATCAGAATGCAATGCCATTCATGTATGGAATAGTAACATGTTTTATGGTGACAATTTAAGCTACAATTATGTAGCATGTGGGAAATGCATGTGAATGGTTTCATGAAACGGTAGAATTTTAAAATATGGTTGTACCAAGTCATAGTCAAGAGCTGAAATATACCTTGTTACAACATTCTTAAGGATGTTATTTTCCATAGTGAGTCAATCAGGAATTGAGGTCATGGTGGTGGTGAACATTATGTATAGTGCTTAGGTTATTGTGTAATAAAGTGTTTCTTATCTCATTTGTTCGGCCTTGATTAGTCACCTTTTGAGTGCTTTAGTTCAGCTTGCCTGCTCTTTATTTTTTATGGTCATATCATTAGGTTACAAACCAGTATGTGTCCAATGATCTAGTAGAATGGTGTCTTTTTTAGTACTTGTTAGCCAATTTCCTCTTGGATTTCCACTATATTTTATGTGGGGAATTCAAAATGGTTAAATATGATGAAGATAAGGAATGACACTTACTAATTTTGTAGTGTGTTGAAGAGTGAGAAGGTTCTATATATAGTTAAAACTTGAAATTTACGATCCAAACCACCATTGTAAGAAAAAATCCATTGTTGTTTGTTTCACCCGTTCTAGCTTCTGACAAGGGCAAGAGAAAATGGTCAAGAGGTTAGATTATGCTCTTTTTTCTAAAAAAATATCTCTTCTCTTTATACTACAATAATAATATACATGTTTCTATGGTCGAGAATGATTTACTCTCAAACCATCAACCCTTTTTAATATTACTTGGTCTACTCCCCATTTTAAAATTAAAAAACTCCCACTTTTATCTCAATATTTACCATCTTCCACATGAGATAACTTTAGGACATAAGGATTTGGAAACTAGTTTCAATACCCATAGGGGATATAGGTTGGATGGATTGGTGGGTAGATATTATTCAAAGAACTACCACCTTCCTTAGCCTCTATGGGACACAAGATACCAATCATAGAAAAATATCACGAGGCATCATACCATGAATTCTAATGGATTTCACAAGAACTTCATAGCTTTCCATTTAACATCTCTTTATGAAATCAAGCTACTCATTGGAGGCATAAACTCAAGGTTGATGAAGCATACAAATTAATAGGGCCTCAATTCAAATTTGGATTACATTGGCTAAAAATTAGAGATAGAGGATCCATAGAATTATTTTCTCTACTCTACTCTAGACACACTTCTAACATAATTAAATTCATTCAAGTAGATAATGGAATAATTTCTAATTTCCTTGGTATCCTACAAGATTTTATTCACCATTACCATGTATTTTGTTGTTCAACATTATTTCCCTGAAAGAGAATATGTTTTAATGAAATGTTTGCAACTGGTCCCCTGCAAGCTCTCTCAAGCTTAAAGAGTTATCTGTGAGATAACCTTCTCCCTGAATGATCTTAAAGAAGCAACTATGCAAAATAGATTTAAATAAATCCATAGGTAATGATGGATTCCCCAATTAATTTTACCAAATCTTGTGGGATACTATTAGTCTTTATTTACATAAAGTATACCTTGAAGCCATCAAAATATAAGGCAATCCACTTGTTATCAAATGGATCATTGGAAGTATTAAAGGATATGAAGCATGTAAAATTCATTTCAGACACTGCATCACTTAAGGGACTCGTGTGTGTTGCCAAGCATGGAAAGGCGTAGGATTTCAGCTGCTTCTTCTTTCACGGATGTTCATGTCACTAAGATTTGTGACACATTTATGACTAAAAGTATATGGAAAACTCGAGAATTGCTCAAACCTAACCTCATCTCGGTCGCAGATGGCTTCAGACCAATCTCAATTAACTCTCTCTCCTTATGGTGGTCTCCCCTTCTTGATTTTCATAATGTTTCATTTGCCATGGTACCCTGGAGTAAAAGTCTTTGGCTTTTAAAAAAGGGAATGAGAGTCATTGATGACATATTCTTTAAGGTTTCTTGGGCACGATTGCCATGGGATATGCTTAAAGTCAAAATTCAACACAAAGATGATGATGCCGAGTCCATTTTAGAAATTATGAATGTCATACTTGATAGTTGTATGCACAAAATTGGGATTTGTCGTATTATACCTTGGCGGAGAGATTGGCACTGGCCAATAACTACCCACTTTTGTCGCTACAAACACTATTTTGGCTACCATCTCCTTGCCCCAGAAACACGTTATGGGTGACTCCTTAAACCCCTGTTGGAACCTCAAGTCCAAGGATAGGATTTGGCCCAAAAGGTTTGATACGCTGGAAAGATCACATTGAGCCCAAATAAAAGCTCATTTTCTATGGTGCCTTATGTTTCAAGGCCTCCTTGTTGGAGACATGCTTAAGGACATGGGGGTTTCAAACCTTACATGTCTCACTTGCCAACAACCAGAGTCAATTAAACACCTCTTCTAGTTTGATCTGCACTCAATTTTTTGTGGAAGTGGATTTACACCCTTTTCCAACCTTCATCCCTGACTTTTTAACTTGGAAAATGGTTCTCCTGAGTGATTCGACCATGCTCCCTACAAAAATTCAATAGTTATTGACAAATATTTAGAATTTATATTCTATTTCATATTTGGAAAGATAGAAATTTTGCATGTTTTGATAATGTTTCTATGTATAGAGACTTCTCTGTGACTAATAAAGTGTATGTCATCTCCAATGTTATGCTCCAAATCCAGGTCCAAGTGGAAAAATTCCATTTGGAAGTGGAACATCTCTAATCCCTTCTTTCGCATTAGGGGAATGCCCCGCGCATCGTCAGCCAAGTGCCTTTGGACTTGTCGCGCCATTGTTCTCCTTCTCAAGGTCACGGTCAGGGATTTCATAGACATTGTTTTTAGTAGTCAACAGAGCTCCTCTTCCCAATGTTGCCTCTCTCCTCTCAGATCTCGGTGCCCTTCTCTTGGACACAGTGGCAATGTCTTTGACGGGAACTGTAGCAAGGGCGGTAGGGGGTGGGGTGCCCCCTACTCAGGGGAAGTTTTCATCGCTGACATTCATCATCTCTCCTTGCCACTAGTTACAAAAAAGTATTGATGAAGAAGAGAAACAACAACAAAAAATGATGAGTGGGATCCCATCATAGACACAACCCACCCCTCTACCATTAGTGGCTCATGGACATGTCAAATAGTCCTCTACCTCTACCTCTACCTCCTCTGACCACCATGTCTACTATCGTGACTTAATTTTTCTTGGGCCTTTTTTTTTCTATTGTTGCTTACTTTTTGTGCCTTTCTAGTTTAAAAAATTAATTGTAGACATAAAATCACACACTTGAGTACATATCTAGGGCCTAAAATCATACTTACATTCATATGATTCCTAAGTGAGAAAACTAGTAATTGAGAGCTATCTTTGGCCTCTTTGCTTTATTTCTTATCTTCTTTCCAATATTGTACACCTTAAAACCAAGTCTGAACTTTATTGTTTTACCTTTTATGACTTCAGACACTAGCAACTAGGACGCTAGTTCCCATTCATCCCCATCCCCTTAGGTGCCCCCGACCTCTTTCTACCTTACTCACTCTTTTTGGGCTTCTTTTATCTTTTGGGCATCTTATTTTCTTATGGGTACAGCCTTCCAGTTTGTTAATTACAAAATTCAACCAAAGGAATCATATAAATACAAAGTTATGTGACCAAAATAAAGGACCAATCTCTAAGAATCTATTATCATCACCTAAGCTTGCATCCAAAGGCATATAAGAGCATCAAAGGCATCCATCTAGCATCCATATAAGGGACTACATTTTCTACATACACTACATAGGAAGGGGAAGTTCATTATTCCATCCACACATCTATTTACATTTCTACATCTAGCTACTGTCTGCTATCAAGTGCACTTGCACAAAGGCATCCAAGGGAAAAATTCTATCACACATACAAACTAACTACATGGATTCTGAGATGTAGTGCAATGTTTGGTCATAAGTTCACTCACTCAGGTCACTTCCGAGGTCATTGTGACTCCCCATATTGCATCTTTTTTTTTGGATTTGATGTGGTATTGTGGGTTTTGCGGGTGAATCTCTCTTTTGTAGGTTATAGGTACATCTAACGATCAAGGTGTGACATAGAGGTGGAAAATAATGACTATCAACGACACTTGTGTGACACAAAAAATAAGATTCTGACCACCTGCATAGTCACAATCACCCAGTAACAGACTCTAGTGCTTAGGCTAGCCCCTAACCCAGTCTAGGCCTCATTTGATAAGCAACCAGAATTTACTAATGCATGATTTGTGATAGTATTCCCTTCTTGTTCATCAATTTTCCAATCAGATACTAGTTCCAGGACAAAGCGTAAATCAGCTAAGTCATTTTTCTCTCTCCCTCTCTTGCACTTAGGGTTTCATATTTTCTACCTTATTTCTTGTGTTCAAATATGTACTTTAACATTTATTTATCATAAGTGACTCTACAATTAGGGTTTAACATAAATTCATTATTTTTGTTAAATCATATGGTGAACCCATTGCTTGAACACAACCTTGATTCTATGTATTTTTCACCTTTTTATCATGGCTAAAACTCAGCTCCACCTTTTACTAGATGAAGACCTTTAAATGATCTCAATCTCATCTTGTTGAACATCTAACAAGATCTAGATATTACTCTTATTCGGATCTTCTCATGAGGAGGCCACCAATCTCATTGAGAGCTTAATGTTCAAGCTTTGCTACCTCCACTTTCATTCTTCTATGCCTATTCTACTCAACCACATAATTCCACCATTCCACCTACTTCCAATAAAATTCTTATTCTATGCCCCTAGGTCCTTCCTTGAAATCATTTTACTCAACCTATTACTTCCCACACATGAGAAGTCTCTTCCTCTAGCACTCAAGACCTAGCCTCTCTCTATCAGGATCTCCAAGTTCAAATACATCAACTTCATCAGGCTACTTCATCTCCATCTCTCTTGATTCCACCTTACTCCTTCACACTCCTTTCACACCCGCCATTTCCACTTATGCACTTCCTCAAAAATTCATCACTCCTAAGCTACCCACCTTCAATGGCCATGGTGACCCTCAAGAGAATCTATGATATTTTCATGTGGCATGTCTAGATTATGTGGATGATCATACATTATTAGCTAAGTTATTTCCTCAGAGTCTTCAAGACTATGTTATGTGTTGGTTTTATGATCTACCTGTTCATTCGGTAACATCTTTCACACATCTAGATGATGCTTTTATTGCAACATTTTTCAATCAATATCAGTTCTAAAGATATCCTATGCTCAACTTGACAAATCAAAAAAGGATCTAATGAGCACCTATAGCGGACTATGTGTTACAATATAAGAACAATTTAGCTAAGATGGCCAATGTACTCGTGGATTCTGAATTGCAATATATTTTTATCCAAAGTTTCTTAACACCATTACAAGAGAGCGTTATCTTTGAGACCTCTCCATAATTTGATCAACTATGTCATACTCTTAAGTTATGTGAAATAAAAATCTTATCTATGGGAAAACTCAAATATCATGATCATGCTTCATCTTCTAATCGGTTTCAAAGAAAATATACTTTCAAGCCATCTCCTAAGCCCACTAAATAAAAAACTATTGTTAGCATTGTTTCTACTCTTGAAAAGCTTCAATGAAAACCTCCAAAGAATACATTTACAAAATTTCCTTATTCTCCGCACCTTATATTACCACAACTTCTTGAAATCAATCTTATTAGGCTTCCACCACCACTGAATCTTGATCCATCTCACCCTAAAAATACAATTATAATGAAAATTACTAAATGTGACTATCATCAATGTATTGGGCATTCAAATAATCGATGTTTCAAACTTAGGTATATCTATTCAAGATCTTATTAACAATAATGCAATCAAGCTCCCTGAGCCTTCGGCATCCAAGTCAGTCAATGAAAATAAAAAGCTCAAAATATTCAATGATCCATTACCCAAGCATGAAAATCAAGCTATTGATTCTTTAGCTAATCATACATATTGTGTTGTTCCTCCTCCTTCATCAAAGGATCTTGATTTTCTAGTTGCTCATACTGATGCATCTCCACCACTCATCACATTCTTTGATCATGATTATCATCCTACATTTTGTTCTAATACACTACACATCAATGCTTTTATCAGGATCTTATACTATCAATAACACCATGATCGATCCATCAGATCTTATTGGTGCGTGCTCTATGGAACTCGTTGTCACTATCAACTATCCATTATCTCAAATTTCATATCCAATTCCAAAATCTTATGGCTACATCAAGCTTCAAGTTATAGTTGGGCCTCTCACCATGTTTGTGCCATTCAGTTGTGACATTGTCAGTCAAAGGTTGTGACATTCTCTTAGGTCTTCCTTGGTTCCATGCTGTTAAGGCTATCTTTTCCATGACCCACACGTGTCTCAAAATCATTCACAATAAGCAAGATTGTCACTCTCAAGGGTATTCCATCATCCACACCATTTCCTCAGCCTCCTCTTCAGGATGTGCTTTCACTAGTTGCAACATCTATACCCCATAGGACCCTCAAATCTAAGGCATCATTCTGCACCTAGTTCTCTATTCACGCACATGACCTATACTATTCTCATTGGTCTACTAGTCCATCTTATCGGCCTAAGTCCCCTTGGGATAACCCCTTCACATAGGTGCTCATCATTCTTACCTACTCTCACATAGGTTCTCATCACCTCATAGGTCTTCTTCACATAGGTGATCATCACCTCCTAGGTCTTCCTTCACATAGTGTTCATCATCACCATCACATAGGATTCCTTCAACATATACATTCATCAGTACATTATCAGTCACCACTACATCTTTATAAGCATGGTCACATGCCTTTATCTCCTTGACATTGGGTAAAGGACATTTCCCTTCATTTTCATTAGATATCTTGATCATCATCATATTATTGGGGGGAATCTTGATTACTTATCTCCCCCTCCTATAATCACCATGTGTCTACCATTTCTACTCTTACGCTTTATGGCTCATAATTCATTTTTTCTAGAAATCATTACACATCTTGATACACCTTGTATTGCCATTACCCTATGATGAACTCTATTTACATGGTTCATACTCACCTGACGAGGTTCTAAATCTGAAATGAACATCACCACATTCAATTTGCATGCTTTATGATTCATGATCTATCTTTCTAGCACACATTCTCAAACCATTTCCCTATGACACACTCTTGTTCTATGGTTCATTCTTGATTGTTGAGGGGTATTTTATAAATGAACCTCATCTCATACTCATCACATACACTCGGGGGGCACTTCCTATTCCTATCACATTCACATTACATATCCCATTCTCATTCACACCATATTACATATCTTGGTTGCACTTATTCTTGCTTCTTATACTTACATGTACACTTTGTTTACTATGTTAGTCAGATACTTAGTATGTAATTATCTTTATATATACACATGTGCGTTCACTTTGTTCTTTAGTTGTGAATTCAAAATTTCTTATAGATATTTACATAATAATGATGCTTGACACTGTACCTCTTACCAGTCCCACTGAGGCTCCTGGGGGCATCTACTTTCTCACATACTATAGATGTTTTTGTTTCATTACTTACTACTTCCTAATCTTACTAGCACACTACTTTACATTGATCTATACATGCTTTGATATACTCTTTATCTTTCTAACATGTTAATAGGTGCTTAATGTGTAGTATTTTCCTTGCAAGAACTACTTGCTACAATGGTTTTCTGTTACACTTTTCTTGTCATTGTTTGCCATTGTATGTTATTGTTTGTGGGCTATACCCTTTGTCTTGTTTGAAAACTGTATGATTTTGGCCGCTTTGGCCCTGATTGTCTTGTGACATTGTGAGCAATGTCCCATGTTTGAAACCCACTTTTCATGGTCCATCTTGTATGCACACTTTCTTGTTACATTATTTTTCTATGACATGTTTGCTACTTTTTCTACTAACACATGATTACTAGCCATATTTCTTGCATGTGCCTTGTTTCTACCATGCACATTCCCTACCCCCTACAGGGTATACAACTTTAGATCACATCAGGTCCTCTCTTTTTAGTTACATACTCCTATCGATGTCACATGCACCCCAAATGAGGGGGGCATATATTGGGTGAATCAATCACCCCATACAACAAATCAAAGCTTCAAATCAGATATACATAGTACAAAATCAACACATGCTACAGTTACAAAAATGGACCGTAATCTAACTTGGGTCCTCATTTCTTCACAGACTCTAGCACCCAGATACAGACACTAGTGCTTGTGCACTCCCGACCTCTTCTAGGTGCCTATGTCTTAGGGGTAGATACAACTACTTTCCCATATCAACATAGTTTTCATATGTTCACATATCAGTTTTCACAGTACAAGAACTTTCCTCCACTAAACATAATGCATTTTTTCTCCATTTGAACTCATAATAAATATGGAACTAATACAATACAACTTGGAAAAAAAACACCATCTGCAGTGGTGTATAATCGAAAACAATTCATGGAAGGAGAGTAAAACTAGACCTATCCCCCCAAAAATCTTTTGTTGTGGCATGAGATCACCCAAATAACTTTCTCTTGGCATGAGTTGGCCCAAAAATCTCTCTCTCGGTATGATATCACCCAAAAAAATTTCTCTACACAAAATTTTCAGGACATCTTTATATCCTTTTACACTCATGATCATCAGGTGTACACTTTCCTTTTATTACTTTTACACACATTTACATATTTTTGCATACTTTTATAGATTTTTCATAATACATGAATTTTATTACTCATTCTCTCTTCTTTTATAGGTATATCCTTAATACACAACAAGAAGCATCCCCACATCAAGCACAACAATAGGTATAAAATGGTACAACACAATACACTTCACCCGAGGGCCACTTCCTCTTTCTTATCTTTCACGCTTAATTTTTATCACTTCACTCTTTCACTTGTCTCCTCAGCATGTTATCACCATCACATTCTACATGGTTATCAGGTACACATCTCTTATCTACTTTATGTTATCGAGTATTCACTCAACAACATAAAGTGGGGGAAAATGTAGACACAAAATCATGCACTTGGGTACATTTCTAGGTCCTAAAAGCATACTTGCATTCATATGATTCCTAAGCAAGAAAACTAGTAATTGACAACTATCTTTGGCCTCTTTTCTTTGTTTCTTGTCTTCTTTCTGGTATTTTACACCCTATAACCCAGTTAGTACTTTACTTGCTTTATCTTTTATGACTTTGGATGCCAACGCCTAGCCAGGACACCAACGCCCAAGCACCCTCGTCCCCTCTAGGTGCCCCTGACATCTTTTCACCTTACTCGTTCTTTTTGGGCTTCTTTTATCTTTTTGGTATCTTATTTTCTTATGGGTCATCCTTTCAGTTTTCAATTATGAAATTCAACCAAAGGAATCATATAAATACAAAGCTATGTGACCAAAATAAAGGACCAAGCTCTAAGCATCTATTATCATCACCTAAGCTTGCATCCAAAGGCATCTAAGAGCATTAAAGGCATCCATCTAACATCCATACAAGGGACAAGGGACTGCATTTTCTGCATACAATGCATAGGAAGGGGAAGTTCATGATTCCATCCACACATCTATTTACATTGGTACATCTAGTTACTACCCATTATCAAGTGCACTTGCGTAAGGGCATCCTAGGGCACGATTCTATCACACACGCACAAGAACTACATGGAGTCTGAGATGTAGTGCAATGCTCGGTCGTAAGTTCACTCAGTCGGGTGACCGTCGGGGTCATTCTGACTCCCCATATTACATCTTTTATTTTTTGGATTTGATGTGGTATTGTGGGTTTTGTAGGTGAATCTCTCTTTTGTAGGTTACAGGTACATCCGACGATCAAGGTAAGACATACAGGTGGCCAACAATGACTATAAATGACACCAAAAAAACTATATTCTGACCACCTACACAGTCACGGGCACCAATAGTAGTCTCAGAATCCTAGCACCCCTTGCCACAGTCTAGGTGCCCTTAGTCTTGACATATCTGAGCGCCCTAGAATTTACAACCTCATTATGATACAGTTCCATCAGTTTTCCCAGTGCATCAGTCCCTGATCAAGTGAAATCAATTAAGTCTCTCTCTCTCTCTCTTGCACTTAGGGTTTCATATTTTACTCACTTATTACTTGTGTCAAATATGTACTTTAACATTTATTTATCATACGCAACTCTATAATTAGGGTTTTATAGATCATTATTTTTTCTAAATCATTAATTTTAATATGTAATCATGTTTTTTTATGTTCTCTTGATGTGACTTTGCATTTTCTCAAGGACTTCTTGGATCAATGTGAGCTACATTATGGGGTGTGACCTCTTCCACCCATATTTTGCATGATTAGAAGTGTACCATATATTTATTATTAATAAAATTCTCTTTTCAATAAAAAAAATATTATATGTATGGTAGTATTTATTTATTCATTTTTAATTGAATGTTGAAGCATTACATTGGGCACTGACTTACATAGGATATCACCATCTCTTCCCATATTTTAGAGGAAACATATAGTGAATTAAAAAGTTGAGTAAATGTACATTTAAATCAACAATCACCTTTAGCTAAGAAGTTACAGGTAAGGGGAATCCACACTATCAAAATCACCCAGGGCATGATCTTGGACTTGTTAGGAATTTTAGGGACTAAGAAGGGGGGTGAATAAGTGCTGATAATTTTTTTTACAATCAATTATCATTTCCTTAAATAGTTGCAATTAACTTATCTTGATTTTCATAGGCATGCATAATCAATCATGAGAGATAGAGAGAGAAACATACACACATACACAGAGGAGACCGGATTTCATTTGGGAAACCCATCTCGGGACAAAAACTCACTAAAGCCAAAGAACTAATATGGAAAACTTTCCTGTAATGTTACAATGATCTCACGATTGAGCCACAACTCAATTTGGAGCTACAAATCTAATAATTTAACTGAGCCGCTACTCAGTATTTTACAAGCTACAACTTTCCTGGAAGCCACAACTTCCAAATTTGGTACAACACCCACTGACCTTTAGTAAGCCACAACTTACAAGGAGAATTTAACCCCCTGTTTTAATCAGCCTCTACTGATCTTCTGTAAGTCCTACCTTACAAGGAGGTTACAATGCCCCTAAATGATGTTAAGCTAAAACTTAGACAAATAATACAATCTCTTTGATCATATAGATATTGTGTTATCTTTCATCAGATTGTGATCACTTCTTAATATCATTTGGATTCATATTCACTCTACAAACTCATACATATTTAGGATTCTTCTTACCTTTGTTTAGATCTCTCCCCTCATGCATTCATAAGACTTGTGTTTCTTCTAGCCCTCTACAGCTTTGTCATTCAGATCTTTATTTCACATCAGATGATTCATTTAGCAAGATTGTGCTCCTCTCTTTCTCTACAGCAATTTCTGGATTTCAGCATGTAGTTCTTCCCATCTTCATTCACCAAAACTTTGATTTATAAACAATTTCTTCTTCTTCACATGGTTGTGCTCTCCTTTGCAATGGATATTCATTTAATAACTTAGTCTCATTCTTCACTCTCTCAACAAAACCTGAGCCCACATATCTCTTTCTCTCTTATTCATCACCCATATTATGTTTGGAATTTGGATTTTATAGAAAGAACAATCTCCCATATATTTCTCTTGGCACCTTCAAGATAACATGAGAAACAGTTACCAAACATTTTCCAAGAAAATTTGTCTTTATTCCATGATTTTTAGATCATGCACCAATGGAGTATGTTACAAGTATCCTTTTTAATGACTTTCTTGTCTGGCTTTTCACCATGGATTTTTCTTTTCTAGAATATAGAGAATGAGACTATACTTTTGCCTTTCATCTTTCCCTAATATAGAGAAGTGCCACCTTTCCAACGAGACCAAAAACATTAAATTCTGACACTAGAGTGTTAGATATATCCATAGGATAATGGGAGCCCGTGGGGAACACCATTAATCAGTTCACTAATATATGCACATTATATGTTACATTTATAGCATATCATTTATCTCATTTGCAATTTATCTCCCCTTTCTAAATTGATAAAGCAGATATCTCTTCAACTAGATACTTAGGTACATGTCACTTGGGCGCATGTTCCTTCCTCATCTCCATATTCCTGCATTGACACTATTCTCTTTCCTACATTGGATCATTCAGGTTATCGAAACATGAGGCATAAAGAAAGTTTTCATTGTATCGATTGGGTCTTCTGGGCCCAATCTTACCCTGAATCTATCTTCTCTAATATTGATCCACTTGTTTTATGGCTCAAACCTTTTGAGGAATGCCTTTTATGGAGAAGCATGTATCCACTCTAACTCTTCTGAATTCCATGCACTCATTCTTCCCCATGCATTGGACAACACTATTTCAAATTGTGTTACAGCTCAAACTGTTTAGTGTATAGAACATGTTCCCTTGGGGAACTGTTCCTTTATATTCAGTGCCCAAATAACATCCCATCCAAGGCACTACACCTAATTCCTTTGATCTCGTCTACTAACTTTTGAATTTCAGTGTTGATCGAGATTGTGAAATAGAACTGGTGAACTCATGTGGAACTATGTTCCGATCAACTTCATGCCTGAAATGGTCTCTACCCACAATGAACTCTCCCTTTAATCTACATCTTTGGATCAAACTCTCAGGTGGGGAACTCTTAATCACTTGGAACTTGTTCCTTTTAGGTCCTTAGTGCCTATTTTGCACCCTGAACCCTCATTACAAAGGATTCCTTGCATGTGGTAACTAGGCCAATGCGGGGAACACATGTTCCTACAAGAACAGGTTCCATCCGTTGATTTGTCAAACTCTTCAACATTTGGAATGAGTTCCACAGAATCACAAAGTAAACGTTGTTCCTCTAATCAATTCCACACTATGGGGACTATTCCTTGTAATGAATTTTTGCAAGTGCTTAGAATAGCCTTGCGGGGAATAGATATAGTGTGTGTAATTATATATTTTACAATGATAGATCAGTGGCGACAAAAGTATTCGAATTAATTTTGCTTGTGCTTAGAATCAACAATTGCAGGAAAGAGAAGAATATAAACTCACAAACACAAAAATTTTTATCGTGGAAACCTCCAAAGGAGGAAAAACCAGTCGATAAGGGAAATTTCTCTTTCTTCCTATTAAATTTCGGCCAATTCAAGACAATAAGTACAAAAATTATAATAAGTATGCCAAAGAGAAGTAGATAATATCTCAAACTTCCTCCCAATTACTTGCTTTCTCTATCTCAACACTCCTTTCTTCTACGTGGAAACACAATGTATCTCGTGCACTTAAGAACTTCTTGCTCACTGTCCTCTTTCATGCTTAGATGATCCTACATATCTTCTACAAACATGATATTTATAGCCTTTTTCATGTCCTCATGTGCATTGGAGAATGGGAAAGGTCATGCAGGAGAAGAGATATAGACAACCTTTGGAAATTCTTTGGAAGGTTGTTCATCACCACTTCATGTTTTGGATATAGTAAATTTAACTCACCCTAGAACTGGTGTTCCATCGGGATCTCTTGGGCCATGTACACCCCTAGCCAGGATGCCCAAATCTAGACAGGACTGGTGCCCTGGTTGGGTCGTTTATAGGACCTCCACCCTAGTTGGGTGGTAGTTCTATAACCGCCACTTTATAGAGTGGAGGTCCTGCTACTATAAAGACAAAACCTTTGTGTATTTATTTTCCTTCACCGTGTTGATTGATCTGATGAAGTAGAGTCATTTTGGATCCCTATGGATCATCCACACTCAATAAACATGCAATACACTAAAACTCAAAATAATCAAATTTTTGCAAATTTTTCTAAGTACCAAAGAATTTTTATCTTCTCCATACACATTTATGTAAGCACTTAAAACACTGTGAAAATGAGTTTTGGGCCTTTTAAATCACTTTGGCCAAGTGTACCAACCTCTTCAAATTTTCTCTAGAGTATTCTTATCATGTAAGCTATCCATGCATGTAGTAGCCCTAAACCATTCTGTAACCATTCTGAATGCACCTCCGACACTAGTTATCAGACTTCTTTGGTATTAGGCCACACTCATATTCTTGTTTGATCATCATGAGATCTTGGTTTTGATATTTCCTGAGACATCATTAAATGACCTTGTTTGCATGCACACATGGAATCACCTCAATCATTTTCAATCAATGCTCTATGCCTGAGATATCCATGAACCTACACTGTGAGTATGGTACTACCTAATCACTACCTTCAAATTCTTGCAGAGTCTTTATTCACCACTCATTCACTCTTTTTACCATCAATGCCACTTGACATCAATGACAACACCAATGAAAATGAAAAGAGGTGTGCTTACATCACACCTGAGGACTGCAAATCTATTACTTGCATCACATCAGATCTGTTACATTGAGGTGCATCAAGATCCTTTGCACTCAACAATGTTTGATCCTCTATGGTCTTGCATACTGTATGAGATTTATTATTTCCTGACCAGTTCTAGCTTAAACGACCCTTTGCCATGTTTTCTTCTTCATGCATGTTCAACTGTCATTTACACATACATTGCCATATTATTGTTTGATCTAATATTGTGCACACCATTGACTGTCAATGATTATACCAGTCACCACTTCCCACTGTCTTTCTGAATGTTTTCATTATCTACATTTTGCATGTTATTAGTTTGACTGTCAACCACTATTAATTTTACAGAAGAGTATAGAGTCACTCATATCCTAATGCATGGGTCTACAACGCATTTCTCAAAGTCAACTGTGAGAATTAAGAGTGCTTCAGTTTCATTTGTAATATTTTGTATTATGTCATATATGTTTATAGTCATTTAGGTTAGGTTTTTATGAGGCAATACATGTTAAATTTTTTAGTATTTTAGTTTTGCATTTGTATGTCTACGTGTGATATTAAACCAAAGAGTATTAAAAAAATGCATGGAAAGTGGTGGTCCATCTCACTTAAAATGTCCTTATTGAAAACTTTACCTATATCCATTTTATCTTAGTATAGAAACAAGTAATTTAAAGTTAGTAGAGATTTAGTTTTGTTATAGATACTCAAGTTTTCTTTTCACATAATTTAGGATAGAATTCCATTGTAGTATTTCAAAAAAAAAATTACTTTAAGAATGACCATGTAAGTTTCATATAAGCATGGAAAAAGGAGTTATATCTTTGTCACACTATAATTGGTCCAGTACTCATCTCATTTTTACTAGAGGAAGTTTTAAATCCCACATATATAAGGGAAAATGTAATTAGAATTAGTTATATCAAAAATTAAAAAATTCATTTATATCTAATACTAATATTAATAAAAAAAATTGATCCCTTAATACCCTAAGTTAGGTATGCCTCTTTGGCACATTTTGGAATGACTTCTTTGACTCTAAAATACTCTTTCATTCATGTAAGAAAGTACTTAAATTTATATTTATTTTCTCTATAGATAATTGGGGGACTTGAAGAGTAAATAAACATGCCTCTAGCTTAGTTGAGGAAGAACTATTATTTTGTCATGTTTAACATTTATTTTTAGGGAGAAATACATGTAACCAAGATATGTTTTCTAGTCATGGTGTATCTAGTGAAAGTATCCCTTATTTAACCTAGGACCCAAGGATTTGAGTCCCCATCATTGTGATTTAATGCAATTTGAATTAAATCTAAATATTGTAGAGTCACTGATGTATAAATGGTGAATATAGAAATGACACAAGAAAACTAAGATTTAAAATATGAAACCCTAAGCAAGAGAATAAGATAGAGGGAACTTAGTTGATTTCCATGACAAATTGGAACTCATATAGGAAGGGAGACTAGTGATGTATACTAGATGCCAAGAATGTTTTAATTAATCTATGTAAATTTTGCAACTCATGAATAAGGCTGGGTAGGGGCGCCCATGAAAGGACAGGGGCACCTGGGTGTTAATGATTGGATCTAGGTGTCCATGACTGCACATGCAAGTGCTTAAAATATGATTTCTATTGTGTCAAAAGTGTATCATAGTTTCTCATTATTGATCACTTGATAGTCACATCCTTTCTTCTCCGAAGCTACCAGTAACCTATAAAATATATGATTTCACCTTCATAAACCCATTAACCACATCCAAAATAAAAAGGAAAATGTAGAATGGGGAGTTAGAATGACCCTGGTGGTCACCCAAAGAGTGAACTTATGACTGAGCACTACAATACATCTCAAAATCCATGTATTTAGTGTGTGTGTGTGTGTGTGTGTGTGTGTGTGTGTGTGTGTGTGCAATAATTGTACCCTAGGATTCCATTGTGCAAGTTACACTATGATAGTAGGTTGTATCTAGAATCTAAAAATGTAGTATAATGTATGAGATGGAATAAAATGAACTTCCCCTTATAATGTGTATGCATAAGTGATGCAACACTTGTCCCTTGAATGGATGCTAGATGGACACTTTTTAGTGATTTAGGTGCCTTTTGAATGCAAGCTTAGGTGATAGATAATAATGCTTAGTACTTGGTCCTTTATTTTGAACACATAACTATGTATTTATATGATTCCCTTGTTTAAATTTTGTATTTGATAACTAGAAGGCTGACCCATAAGTGAAAAATATGCCAAAAAGATAAAATAAACCCAAAAGGAGTAAGTAAGGTGAGAAAGGGTCAGGGGCACCTAGAGGGGACAGAGATTGCCTGGGCGCTGCTGTCTTGGCTGGAAACTGGTGTCCAAAGCCATAAAAGATAAATCAGTAAAATACTCGACTGGGATGTAGGGCGTGTAAGACCAATAGAAAACAAGAGACAAATAAAAGAGGCCAAAGATACATTTTCAATCACTAGTTTTCTTGCTTAGGAATCATGTAAATGCTAGTATGGTTTTAGGACCCATAAATGTACCAAAGTGCATAGATTTTGTGTCTACATTTTACCCCATTTTATGTTGTTGAGTGAATAATTGATAACATAAAGTAGATGATGCATACCTTATGATCTTGTAGAATGCAGTGAAAAATATACATGTGAATTGGATAAGTGAAGTGTGGAATGATTGCAAAGTGAAGCATGGAGACATTAAGGAATGTAAAGTAGACTCCAGGGGTGAAGTAGATGCATTGTACCATGTTATCATTGTATTGAATTATGGCTGCTACTTATTTGTTAAGGACATACCTGAAAAGAAGAACGATGTAAATGTAGTCAAAATTCTTGTGTATGAAAAATCTGAGAAAAGTGTGCATGTATGTAAAAGTGAAACTATGTAAAGGAAAGTGTGTACCTAATGTATAAGAGTGTAAAAGAAATAACTTTTATCATGTCATGAGAATGCTATGAAGAGTGAGTTTTTTTGGGTGATCTTATGCCAAAGAGATGTAGTTTTCGGGTGATACAAGAGGTATAGATTTGTTAGCTGATCCATCCATTACTATAAAGAGTCGATAAAGACCTAATTCTTAGATGGTACATCCCTACATTTTTCTTCCAAAAATAAAGTACCACTATAATGGTAAGTCCATGATTTATTTTACAATTGTTCGAATCTGATTGTCAAGGTAAGATTAAAACATAGCATGTTGTAATTGAAGGACTGTGCTTGTAGTTGTAGAACTGGATAATCCAAAATCATCACATATTTGTGAATTGTCCTGATCTGAGAGTGATAAAATGACTTATGTGTACCCTCACGATCATAAGCACCTAGGGGAGGAATCATAAGCACACAATGCTACTGTAGAGTCCAAGTTAAACTAGTGTATGTGCTATGATTTTGACCCAAGTCTATTTCTAGGCCGTGTCTACGACTCTATGTCTATATGTTGTGCTGGTATTAACTATGTTGTAATGTGCATTCTGAACTATTGTAGGTTTGCACTTTATTCACCCAATGTATACCCCGCTTGTTTGGGGTGCATGCAATGATAAAAGGAGAATATGACCCAAAGGAGAGGACTAGATGCTATCCAAAGAAATGGATACCTATAGGGGGTAGGGGACGTGCATGGTAGAAACTAAGGCACATGCAAACAAAGTGGGCTAGAAATATGTGCTAGTAGAAAAATTAGAAATAGTATGTAATAGAAGACAATGTAATACTAGTAAGTAAAGATCCAGATGTAGACCACAAAAAGTAGGTTTAAACATGGGACATCGCTCATAAATGTCACAAGACAATCAGGGCCGAAGCGGCCAAAAACATACAATGATCATACAATATATAGGGCATAAATAGTGTAAAAATATTACAACAATAGAAAATAATAAAAAGAAAAAGTGATAGATACAACCATGGTTGTAATATAGTTTTGCAAGGATAATGCTACACATGAAGCACCCATTAGCATGTTAGAAAGATAATGTAGTATGTCAAAGCTGTATAGAATATATTGTGTAACATATTAATAAATTGTATTGTGTGTAATTATTGAAATGAGATGTGAAACTCAATGAATAATATTACCATTGTGAGTGAATGAAAGTAGTAAATGACTCACGGGTAGTTTGATTAGCCAGTCGAGTGAGATCAATAAATTTTAATGTAGTGAATTTAGGAGATAAACTAGAGATCATATGTAAAGGGATTATGTATTCACACCATCTTTATAAGGAGTCGTTATCTCTATCATAATGTAATCACTAGAAATGTAATACATATATGTTTTGAATCAAAGATTATTTACGGATGTTTGTTCAAAAGTTAAGTAAGCAATAGATTTGAGTGTACCAAAAATAAGAATCCATCAATACTTTGTATAAATGACAGTGAAAGGTTAAATTGAATCTGTTAGTGTGATAGAATGTTAAAAATTGAATATCATGTGTAATATGTGATAATGGTTCTGAAAGTAGATTCATCTTCAACATGTTAGAAATAAAAGGTTTAGCTAGCATAATCCATTGTAGCCCATAGTAAAAAGTTTTAAGATATTTGAATTGCACCTCAAAAGACAAAGAATGCAGGGAGATGTGTATCATATATAGAAACTATGATGACATGCTAAGAATCAATATAGCATTTCCAAATCAAAGTGAGATATGTAAATATAGAGTAAGCTAGGAACATTAGCAACGAAGATAGCAGTCAGTAATGTTATGTGTGATGACCATTGTCATATGAAAAATGTTCAATTTATAGGAGCAGCGTGCCCCCTAATGGATGTGTATGACCTGACAGAGGTTCATTTTGTAATATACCCTTAATAGTCAAGAATGAAAATATCCAAGAGCTTGTCATCGGGTAATTGTGTGTTATGAAAATAAATGCGTAGAAAGATGTACCATGAAGCATGGAGCATGAATATGTAGTGTATGTGAGGTTCATTTTATAATTAACCCTCAATAGTAGAGTATGATCTGTGGAAATAATGCATCATAGGGTAATGATGAAATTGGTTGTATTAATATGTGTAAGTGTACTGAGAATAGATGTTTCTTTGAAATATTGATGAAACAAATAGGGTAACGGGAATAGGAGGAATACTTGTTGAAATGTTGGTTGATGGGTTGTTGCGCATGTATGACTTCTGAATCCACAGCTGATTCGTGAGAGCTTCCTTTTGGCTAGGAGGAACTACCTGTAATGGAAAGCAAGACCACCAAAAAGAGTTAAACAATATGTGCAGTGAACTGCCTAGCGTGTGCTAGATCTGGGAAGTGTGATACTTCCTAAATGGTTGTCAGTCCACTGTTTAAAACAATTTAATGCGGGTAATAAAATAAATCCTATTGTAATTTGAAATGATTTGGGTATCTCATCCAAAATACAATAAGAAAGATCTAATCTAACAGGCTAAGTTAAAATAAGATCTGAAGGTCAAGTAACTGGTTCTGGGTCTCTGCAGGTCTGACAGAGGTCTCAAGTAGATCACAGGTGAATAAGGGTGATGTGGAATTAGGTGGATAGGTCACTGTTCTGGGTTGTATGGGCACATACAGAGACCGATGCCGGTTAAGGGTGACCGATGGTGGTTGGGTGTAACCGGTGCCGGTTACTGTGGAAAACTGGGAATGCCACAGAATGAGTTTTGGGTCTCCTTTGTGATTGCACAAAGGACTTTGGTTGGTCAGAATGAGGTATTAGGTGGTTTGGGTGGGATTTGATGAGGTTTTAATGGGTATATGGAGGGGTGAGTATTAATGGAGGTTTGTGGTTGGCTAAGAGAACAAAAGGGTGACAATATAATCACAAAAAGAAATGAACCAGAGGAATACAACATTCCACTTGGATTATGGTCCTAGGTGCTTATGAGTGAGGGATGAAGATGATGGTAAGAGATTGAATGCTGCAGAGGATCACCAATCATAGGAAAGCTTCTGCATGGGCTGCATGTGCATTCTTTTTTGCTTGGTTGGATCAAATCTTTGTCGGGGTGAGTGCTGGATGGCTGTGCAGGAGAAAATGCTTGATCTCCTTCCTTGCATGTGTGTTCTCACTGAAATTCATTCTCAGAAGATGTGATATCTCTCAGGAATGTGCCAATGTTTTCCAACCTCCAAAATAAGGTTGTTTTGGGGATTAAAAGGTGACCGACGGTGGTTCCGGCTTAACCGGCGATGGTTAGGGGTAACTGGCGTCGGTCAAGGTGGGATTTCCTAGGTTTACTAAACTAGGGAGATCCTCTTGATTTTCTGGGATCTCGTGTCGTTAACCCATGGATTAGACTGGAAGCTTCTTGTAAGCATGTGGGAATGTGGTTAGAGGGAATGTAGGCATTGATTTTTAGGGTTTGGGTAAGTCTTAGTTAGTTATGGCAACTTACGAAGAATAGGTCTTAGGGTGAGTTGGCTTGATGAGGTGTCTAGGTGAGATGTATGTGGACATTATCCCTAAATTAAGATATTTAAATAATAAATATGGTGAGGATAATGAATTAATTTAATTAGATTAATTAAATTAATATTAGTGGAGTGAAGGGGGCCATGGCTAGGTTAATGTGATGAAGGGTGTTTATTTGTCGAGGGACCAAAGGGGAGTGTGACCTAATTTTAGTGTCTACATTTTTCCCCTTTTTGTTGCATAGCTTGTATTAGTAAGTGATGCTAACAAAAATAAGATGTGGTTGCCCCATGTGTGGGTGAAGGTGATCCCCCTCAAACTAGGAACTGACGAGGCAGAAGGTAGAATCGGTGAGTGGTTTGATAAAAGGTAAATGTGAGAAAGGGGAAGGTGGGGAATGGGGGAAAAAGGGTTAAAGGTCTACTTGGGTAATCTAGGTAATGGGTCAGGGTCAAAGGTAGTAACAGTCAAATGCACGCACATGTATAAACTGCAGCATGCTACCAGGTTGAAGAGCAGTCAAACTCTACATCGTCTAAGGTCGATAGGTTTATCCAAACAAGGTTGAAGTGATTCTGGTATCCAAGGTATAGGATATGGTCAGGAAACACAACGTAGGTTAGGTGCAGGAATGTTTAGGTATGTTCTGGTACACCAAAGGTAGGGTCAGGATAAACGGTCATGGCAATAGGCTAGGTAAGGTCATTAGGTCAACAACACAGGTAACAGTGCCACAAGGTATAGTGAACACATGAGGTCAAAGGTCACTAGCGATGGTCCAGGGCCAAAAATCTAGGTCACGGCATGGGTAAGGCCAAGGAATGGGTAAAATAAGGAGTCCCCAAAGGAGGAAAAAGGTAGGTAGTAAATGATGATTTTAAGAGGGGAGGTAAATAGTCAGGGTAAAGGGTAGGTGAGGTAAATGGTCAGGGTAAAGGGTAAAGGTGTGGAAAAAAAAGGAGGGATAGGTAGGGTAATAGGGTAAAATGTTGGGTTTTGTGCAAGATAGGGTGACCGATGCCGGTCAAGGGTAACCAACGCCGGTATAGGGCAACTGACCATGGTAAGGTAGGGCATGAGACTGATGCCGGTGAAGGTGAACCGGTGTCGGTTAGGTCGGGTTTGTTATAAAAACAAAAAATCCATGTTTTTTGTTATTCATTTGTCATTTAGTGAATTGAGAAAATGACAAAAGAGAGAGAAAAGAGAGAAAAGTGTCTAGACGAAATGGAGCATTGAGTTGGCGGTGTGAATGGTGGGTGATTGGTTGGTGAGAGGCGGGTCCACAGGATCGGTGCGTGTGATTTGATTGGTTGGAGACGTGGGTGGAGATTTAGTGATGGCAGAGGCTGGAGAGGGATCAGGTGGGCCACCGGTGCAGTGGCCAGATGTGCCACCGAGATGATGGCAACATGATGAGGTAAGCATCCAACTTTAGTTGTATTTGGTTAGATAGATTAGATGATTGGTAAAATGTTGTAGTAGTTGTTTTTTTGGGTGGGGGGAAAAAAATTAAATTTGGGAATGGGGGGAAAAGTGGGTAAAATAGGAATGGGGAGGGAAATAAATGGGAGAGGAGGGGATGGGATGAGGTGCAAGGGAGGTTTAGGTAATTTTAGGTGGGTAAAAGGGGCAAGGGGGGAAGTTTTTGAGAAAGGGGGGTTTTGGGGATCGTGGGTTTTTACCGCGATAGTGACCAGCGTCGGTCAAGTGTGGCCGGCGTCGGTAGTGTGTAACTGGTATCGGTCACTAAACAGGTGACCGATGCCGGTTAAGGGGTGACCAGGGTCGGTTAAAGATAACTGACACCAGTCAGGTTTTGGGGGATAAGGGGCCAAAAGTGCCACAGGTTGGGTGATTAAGATGGGTAGGGGTAAAATAGGTTGTTGGGAAATGATAGGGGGAAAGTATGGGTGTGATAAATGTAGATTAATGTATTGTTTGTATTGGATGCAGGGGAGAGATCAGCTACGTATGTGGGACAGGGTTCCACCCCTACTTGTGATAGTGCATAGTGCAGTGACCCCTGAGGAGCTGCAACATGTGGAGGTGGTGGGCCTGAGTGGAGTCTGACGCTATCGACATGTAGTCTGGTAGCCTAGTTTGATGGTCGTGCTCATCGATAGATGGGATTCCGTGACCAACACGTTCCACCTACCGATGGGTGAGATCACTGTCACCCTGGAGGATGTGTTCAGGATTCTACGGCTACCCATATTGGGTACACAGGTCTACTCTATCTCCTCTGAGGCCTCGGAGGAGCTGATGCTGATGGTGTTTGGTGAGGGGATGGCTGAGCTGACATTCCATAGTGCCAGCATTCGATATGGAGAGATGTACCTAGCCCGTCTGGAGGAGACGAGGCTAGTGGTTCTTTTGATGGAGGCAGTGTGCTGCTTTGCACTGCCAGATGCAGAGGGTGGATGTTTTCCTGATCATTGATGGGGGTACTCCATGACATGATGATAGATGAGACCCACTTTTCCTGGGTGCCAACATTCCTGGTGCAGCTGTACAGAGAGTTATGGGCATATGGGTGGCTACGCAGGTTCAGCCTATGTTGTACCTTCTTACTACACTACTGGGCTTATGAGCACATAGCTTGTGTGTGGCCAGTAGGGATGCCCCGAGCAGATGCATTCCCACCGAGATTTGTGTGGGTGGGGTACAGGTGATGGGTGCCGGCTATTGGAGAGTGGAGATCAGACAGGCCCACACATGATGTGGCCTATTTCTAGTGGTTATTGGAGGGGTTGTCTGGAGTGGACATTATATGGAGGCCGTATGTGGGATTCCCCTCATATAGGCATATGCATGAGGAGCTAGCTGAGCTCCAGCTTTTGAGATGGATACAGGGTCACCGTGCCGGGGAGCACGAGATGATCCCAGTGGACAGAGTCAGGTGGTAGTTTGGGCTATTACAGGACGTACCTCTGCCCTTCCCATAGTACTAGAGAGATGACGTGGAGAGGCCCTTACCTCTACCACAGCCTACAGTGCCCACAGGGTAGGAGGAGCAGGTAGTGGACCGGCAGATAGATGATGTCGGGGTCACAGACAGGTATAGACAGTGGTGGGTGGCTCATTTATGAGCCATACCACCCAGACCGGGGCAGCCAGATCTAGCCACCATCACGGTGTAGAGAGATGCCCTACAGGGGTAGGTGGCTACTCTGATTACCCAGTTGGGTATAGTGCAGACACAGCTGGAGAGCTCAGAGGTAGAGGTAGCAGAGCTACATGTACAGGTGGCCAGTCTGCAGGCCCAGATGGCTGGTGGTGGGGATGGAGATGGAGAGGGGGATGATGGTCAGGTGGTGGCCTTACAGGCACAGGTGGTAGGTTTACAGGGCCAGTTGGCCACAGCCCAGGCACAGATTGGGGCCTTACAGGCCCAGATACAGGCACAGGGGTAGGGGGCACCACCACAGGCACCGGGACTGGGTCCCAGTTCACAGGCAGGAGTGGGACAGGGTCCCACAGGATAGGTACAGGGGCCGAGACCTATGGGACCACCACAGACCGTGCCTATATCTAGGTTACGGGATGCCCTAGGTGAGGCCAGATACTACCAGGACCAGCTGATGGTGGCTGGGATAGACTTTCTATCCTATGGAGAGTACCGGGCACAACAGGCATCGAGTGAGAGGACTAGATCCCACACTCACAGTGTGGAGAGCACAGGGGCCATCGAGCTCTGAGGCCAGATCAGGGAGAGGCTACCAGTGCATGGAGACCAGCTCCAGGTGAGGCACCAACAGGGACCTAGCCACCACCTATGATGGGTGGGGAGATGCTAGCAGGTCGCTAGACAGGGGCTGAGGAGGCAGAGGGTACAGGTGATACAGAGATGGAGGATATCCACCGAGATGCCTGATATGGGGCTTTTGATATTTGATGTATGATAGTCATTTTTGTGATATATACCGGCCTGCGTGCTGAGAGATAGTTGTATTTTTTATCACATACCGGCCTGCGTGCCAAAGATAGTGAGGATGTATGAGAGGTTTTGTATATTTTGAGCATATACCGGCCTGCGTGCTGAAGAGATTTTGTATTGGTTCATTATTTTATTGTATATGAGACCGGCCTGTGTGCCGATGACATTTTGTATTGAGTATCGGCCTACGTGCCGATGATTTTGAGATGATGGACATGATGGGATATCCATGTATGTTGTATTGAGATACACATTTATTTATATGATGAGATACATGAGATTCTTGATTTGTTGATGTTTTGATGAGACTTTCGATTTATTGGTGCGTTGATGAGATTTTTGATTTGTTGTTTTGATATGGATGGAAATTAGGTGAGTTAGGCATGATGGAGTCAGGTTGGTTTAGGCATGGATTGAGTCAGTTCTTAGGCATGGATCGAGTCAGGTCTTAGGCATGGATTGAGTCAGGTTTTAGGCATGGATCGAGTCAGGTTTTAGGCATGGATCGAGTTGAGTCAGGTTTTTAGGCATGGTGGAGTCAGGTGTTTAGGCATGGTGGAATCAGGTTTGGTTTAGGCATGGTTGTCAGGTTTCAAGGTTTAGGCATGGTTGAGTTCAAAGTAGGTGAAGTTGTGATTTATTATTTTGTGCAATGAATGATAATATGGGTCATATGTGAGATGTGGTATAATCTATGCATAATGATGATAGAGAAATGGTAGGCGTAATAAATGTATGTTGTGATGAGGATTAAAATATGAAGAAACTTGTTATGTATGTGGTTTAATTTTCAATTGTTGATATAAAAGGGAAACTAAGTGGGGTATGATGTAATGTGAGGAAGATGAAAGATGAATTGTTTAGGGTAGAGAGTGGCCGAGCTAACCTCCAAGGGCCCCATGCCCTCGGAGTGCTGCCTACATAGTCCCAGTGAAAAGGGACCTCAGGCCGATGTAGTTCTCCCATGAGCTAGGGAAGAATATGATGAGGTATGAAAATGAGTTAGTAGGTTTTAGGCATGTTGTGGGTTTAGGTCTGTTAGGTGTGGGTGGGTTATAGGTAAAGTGATATAGGTGATGTCGATTGTGGTGAAAGAAGAAGAAGATTACCCCAAAGGTAAGTGTCGAGGACCAAGTCCTGTATAAGGTAATCAAAATGTAAATAAAGATGGTTAAAAGATAAGAGGGGGCAATAAAGCCACCTGATTGGTTAGGATCATACCGAGTAGATCATACCTTGGAGGAGGTGATGAACGTAAGACCCTAAAGACATTGCATGATTGATTGTTCTATGGTGAAAAGTAGTCACATGATCACCAAATGTCTTGGTTTCCAAGAGGTCCCTTGAGGCAGTAGGAAATGGGAGTGGGAATGGTGAGAAGGGTGAAAGGTGGTTAATTTTATATGATATGAGGTAGCATGCTCTTCGGGCAAGAGATCCAAGGTCACAATGGGCAAGTCCATGACTAAAAAGTTTTCTGTTTTGACTTGTATTTGAGATAGACTGATCGATGTGGGAAGTCTATATGGGATGAGGAATTTAACTCCTTGAGGTCTTCGTGAAGCTGATCGATGCGGGAAGCTTCAAATTCTCTCACTTTTTTTTTTTTTAAAGGGCTTTACATAGCTGTCCTTCGAGGGAGCAGTCTATTTATAGCAGTGGTTGTCGAGAGGAAGATGTCCTTTTGAGGGAGTCATCTTTTATATTAGAAGTTTGACTCAAGGAGTTGGGTCCCATGTGAGGGCTTTGAAGTCATGGACAAGACCAAGGTGAAGAATAAGATTCTTGTTCAAAAAGTAGGGTGAAATGACCATGGGATCTCATCTAAAGGTAGATGAAAAGTATCCATGAGAATCATGCTATGTGCAGTGCCGTGGTACACATATTCAAGAGAAGATAACAAGTGACGGGTACTCACATGATTCTTGTTTAATCATTGGTGAGGTGTATGAAGTGGATAGCGCTCAAGGGATGAGCATGGAAAGAGACAAAAGGTGAGGTAGGACTAAAATTCAACAATAGAATGGTCGAAGATGCAAGGCATTAAGGGGCTCAGGTTTGGGTTTACCATCGAGTGAAGATAAATGATAAGCACCTGATCCATAAGTATGAGTCACGATGTATGGTCCAAGCCAATTAGGAGAAAATTTTCCCCGTTTACTTTTTTCTGCTTTGGTTACATGTTGATTTTCTTTCAGGACAAGGTCACCAACTTGGAAGGTTCGTTCATGGACACGTTTGTCATAGGCACGTTTGATACATTTTTGGTAAAATTGAAGGTGGTCAAGAGCGTTAAGACGATGTTCATCTAATAACTCTAGTTGTGCTAAATGGTCCTGATGAAAGTCATCATCATTGAGCATGTCATGGAGAGAAATGTGGAGTGAGGGAATCTAGACTTCGAGAGGTAGAACAACCTCTGTACCGTAGACCAGAGAAAATGGTGTGGCAGCAGTGGAAGTGTGAATACTAGTGCGGTATGCCCATAGGGAAAAAGGAATGTGCGTATGCCAATCCTTCCCAGTATCGTTAACCACTTTCATAAGAATTTTGTTTAGGGTTTTGTTAGTGGATTTGGCTTGGCCATTGGTTTGTGGGTAATAAGGTGATGAGAAACTGAGCTGAATGCCGAAGGCGTCGCAAAGTTTTTGCAATGTTTTGTTTTTGAATTGTTTTCCATTGTCAGTGATGAGGCGATGAGGAACACCAAAGTGAAAAATGATGTGATGATTGATGAACTCACATATTTTCTCAGCTTTTGTGGAGATGAGTGGTATGGCTTCAACCCATTTTGTATAGTATTCGGTAGCAGTGATGATCCATTGATGTCATTGGGAAGAATGGGGATTGATCTCTCTGACAAGATCCAAACCCCATTGAGAGAAGGGCCAAAGGTCACGGGTGACCTGTAAGGCGTGACTGGGTGTATGATGAAGATTGGCATGTTGTTGGCATTTTACACAATGTTTGACGTAGTTACAACAATCATAGTTAAGGGTCGGCCAGTAATAGCCTAGGTGAAGAATACGTTTAGCAACAGCAAGGCCACTGAAGTGACCTCCACATATGCCATCATGAACTTCCTTAATGGTATAAGGAATTTCAGAACTTGTGAGGCATCGTAAGAGAATACCATCAAAGTTGTGCTTATAGAGGAGGCCCCCCATGATGACGTAACGAGAGACCTTTTTAAGGAAGGTGCGTTGTCCGTTACGGGTGAGATCAGGAGGTAAGATGGAGAGAGAAAGATAGTCAGAGTATTGTTTGTACCAAAGGTCACTCGGGTCAGGGGTAGTGGTTCTGATAGAGTAAACTTCATGTGGTAAATAAGAAGGTGATTGGAGTCATTGTATGGTGACAAATATTTTAGAATCGGTGGGTGAAGCGGGTATTTGGGAAGCCAAGCAGGCCATGGTATCTGTAAATTTGTTGGTTGAACGTGGGATGGTTTGAAGGGTGTAACGGTCAAAGGTGGTCAAAAGTATGTCTACATGATGTTTATACTTTTGAAGTATCTCATTACGACATTGGTATATACCATTGACTTGGTTTACGACAAATTGAGAATCACCAAAGATGTTAATTGATTTGACATCTAGGGCATAGGTGGCTTGGAGACCTAATACGAGTGCTTCGTATTCGGTGATATTGTTTGTGCATTCAAAATCAAGTTTGAAAGACAAAGGCATGGGCTCACCATCAAGTGGAATGAGGATAATACCAGCCCCACCCCCACGCTGACACTTTGAACCATCGAAGAAGAGTGTCATTTGGTAAGGGGGTTCATCCAAGGAAAGGGTAGCAATTGACTCATCTGGAAAGTCAAAATTAGAGGGTTGATCCCCAGAAATAGGTGCGTCGGCCAATTGGTCAGTGATAGCTTGGCCCTTGATGGAATTTTGATGAATGAATTTGAGGTCAAGGTCAGCTAAAAGCATAAGCCAGTGTGTGGCATGCTGATTTTGATAAGGTTTGGCATACATGAAGTGTAAGGGGTCGGTGTTGGTCACAACATAGGTTTTGTGGTTGAGTAGGTAATGGCGGAGTTTGGTGGCAATGACAACTAAGGCTAAGAAAAGTTTTTTGGGATGGGTGTATCAGGTTTCATAATCCAAAAGAGTATGGCTTATGTAATAAACCACCTGCTCCCTGTGTTGTTCATCACGATGAGTGAGCATGGCTCCCAAGGAGTGATCGGTAGCTGAGATGTATAGGTAGAAAGGTTGATCATCTTTAGGTGGAATGAGTATGGGTGGTTGGAGAAGGTATTGTTTTAGGGCCTCAAAAGCTTTGTGACAGTCATCATCCCATTTAAAGGAGACATCCTTCTTGAGCAGATGATGAAATGGTTGGCACCGATCAGATAATTGTGAAATGAAATGGTGAATAGACTGCAACTTACCTTGCAGGCTATGGAGTTGTTTAAGGTTAGTGGGTGGAGGCATTTCCAGAATGGCCTTGACTTTAGCAGGGTCAACTTCTATACCACGTAAGGAAACAATAAATCCCAGGAGCTTTCCTGAGAGAACCGCGAAGACACACTTCTTAGGCTAAAGGTGAACACAATATTTAATGAGGTGGTAAAAAATGGTTTTGAGGATGGAAAGGTGTTCAGAGCGGCATTTAGATTTGGCCAAGAGATCATCCACGTAATCTTCCAATATGTGATGCACGATGTCATGGAAGATGTAAGTCATAGCCCGCTGATATGTGGCACCAGCATTTTTAAGGCCAAAAGGCATGACTCAATAGCAGAAGGTCCCCCAAGGGGTGATGAATGAGGTCTTGTGTTGATCTTCTGGGGCAAGCAAGATTTGGTTATAACCCGAGAAGCCATCCATGAGTGATAGCATCTCGTGACCAGTGGTAAGGTCAACCAGTTGATCAATACCGGGTAAGGGAAAGTCATCTTTTGGGTAGGCTAGGTTGAGGTCATGGAAGTCATGCAAATGTGGAGTCCCCCTGTCACCTTAGTGACAGGGACAATGTTAGAAATCCAATGAGGATAATCAATGGGTAATATGAAGGAAACAGAAAGAAGGTGTTGAAGCTCTTCTTTGACGAGAAGGGCAATGCGAGGGTGCATTTTCCTCAGCTTTTGTTTGATGGGTTTGGCATCGGGAATGGTTACGATATTGTGGACCACTATGGTGGGGTCAATACCGGGCATGTCTACATAAGACCAAGTGAAAGCATGGTTATGATCTTTGAGAAAAGAAGTGATGGCTTCCTGTTCAGCAGCATCTAAAGATTGACCGATCTTTAGGATGTGCGGGTCATCCTGAGTATGAATGTTGATCTCGATAGTCGATTCATTCAACATGGTTTGTGTCTCAGAGGGTAACGACTGATGAATATATGAGTCTTCTGCACCAAGGTAGGTGAGTATAGATTCATCATCCTGACATTGAATGATGTTAATTGAAGGTGTATCATCATCGATCATTTCAGGATACATGAAGGGAAGAGAGGAAGGGGCCTCGCCCTCGTGTTGATAAGTCAAAGGCCCCAAGGAAATGGTGTTTATGAAAAAAAAAGTTAGGAGGGATAGATTCAGGATCCATCGACTCCGTCGGTGAAGGTGGTGATGAAGGTGGAGCGGGTGAAGAAGGTGGAGAAGAGCTGATGTCCTTGATGAGTTCAATGCGGGCTTGTTTGGTAGGTGGTTCAGGAAAGCCGATACCACTATGGTCGTTATGTTTGTGGGTGGTACATGGAATAATGGTATGGTGGCCTTGCTCGTAAAATCCAAAACCAAAACCCTTCCATGCACATCGGTGCAGGAAGGTGTGGGAAAAATGGTGATTGGTGAGAGACTGGAAGTCAGTGGAAAATGGGTGGGTTTGTGATGGTGGTTCGGGTGTGTAAGTGGTAGTATCAAGTCCCCCATAGGTGAGACTGGTACGAAGGTGAGGAGGACCATAAAGGATGCATTCTCCTATGTGGTGATCATAACGAGGGTGTTGGTGAAGACTTCCATACTCTTGTGGAGTAAGAAATGTGTTGACCCTATATAGGCGGTACTCCCCCAGAGTGAGGAATTGAAAAACACCTTCTAAGGGATCAGTGGTTGGTATGTAAGTAGCTGGAATAGATGATGTGTCAGAGGTTGATGCGGAGGTGGGATTAACGAATTGGGAGGTTGATGGGTTGGCCTGTGGAGGTTGTGGCAGTGGTAGGAGTGGAAGAGGTATGTGTGGTTGAGGTAGCGACTGTACTGGTAAGTGGAGGTGTAGGTGAAATGGTGGTGGTCACAGAGGTAGATGCCTTAATGGGTATGAGCACGTCATTGGATTGGTAGAGCATGTTGCATGTTTTAAAAGGTGATGGATTAACTGGGATAGTGTAGGTGTGCCCTTCATGCTCAAACTTTACACAATGATGCAAAGTGGAAGGAACGCAACCCATGACATGAATCCAGGGTCTACCAAGCAACAAGTTATATTGAAATTCCCCCTCCAAGATGTAGAATAATTCTGGAATAGTGCGGGGGCCCACGTGAATGTGGAGGATGACAGTGCCTAATGTAGAGGTGATAGCATCATTGAATGAATGCAACATGACAGGATGTTTATGCATGTAATTATCAGGTATGCGCATTTGAGTGAATGCATGGGATGAAATGATGTTAATGCTAGTGCCCCCATCAATCATCACATGTCATACCCGTATGTCATCGATGTGGATAGAGATGAAGAGGGCTGGGTCTGGGTCATCATTTTGGTGTGGTGCGATCTCTTCCTCTGAGAAGCTAAGGGAGGCTACTTGGTGAATAGGGTGGGGTGAAGATGAAGGTGGTAATTTGGTGAGAGAGGCTACATGATGGGGTGTGATAATGGAGGCTACGGGTGTAGGGTCATTGGGTAAAACCTCAATAGATTGAAGAACCTCCATGAGAGCTTGACGATGGGATTCTGAGGTTTGAATGAGGTCATATAAGGACATTTTGAGGGGAGATTGGTGTAATTGTTTGAGCATGGTGTGATGTGTGACTCCATTAGAAATGGGGTATGTGGGGCCATGGATAGTGATTTTAGGTATGGGTGCAGATGGTATGTTGGGTATAGGATTGGTTGGTGGGTCAGTCACCTTTTCTTTACCTTTATCCTTCTGAGCATGGGTAGTAACATGGATCATGTTGATCTGAGGGGAGTTGGAAAATGGAGAAGGTGTAGGGTGAGTGGTATAATGACATGATGGGAAAAAACCTACCGGAGGAGAAAAACCCTGTGAGGTGAGCTGGGTGCAATGACATTTGGGTGGTGGTGTGGCAAGTTCTCTGATGTGAACCATGTTAATTTCAAATCTTGGAGGTGGTTCTAGGAGCTGTGGGGGTGGAGGTTGTGGTTGTTGAGTGGACAGTGTGGGAATGGGTGTTGGTGAGGTAGGGTCCTCATCGAGAAGGTCATCATCGTCAAAGTTGGCTTCCAGAGGACACAACTGGATAAGGATGGTTTTCAAGGCCTTGCAGTTCTCCACATCGTGCCCTGGCACATGATGGTAGGCACAAATTTTAGTGTCATCAAACCCTTTTGGCTTGGGTTTGAGGGGGTCGTAAGGTCTGAGTGGTGGTAATGTGATGACAGAAGTCTCAAGGAGGTTGGTTAAAATTTTGGCATAGGACCCTGCTAGTGGGTCGCAATGAGAGGTGAAAGTGGGTTTGGGTGTAGGTATGACTGATTGTTGAGGAACAGTCCTCGCAGGAGGGGGAATAGGTTGAGCTATGGTTTTGGGTGCTGGCGTGGTCTTGGGTGTTGGTCGTGTTTGTTTGGGTAGGGGTATGGTAGATGAATGGGTAGGAGGGTGTGTGGTTGTTTTGACTACCTTATTGGGAGGTAGCAGAGTTTTTGTCTTTGGGTTGCACCTTCTTGGGTAAAGGTGATATGGGTGTACGAGGTCTAGAAGGAAAAGTAGATGGGGGAAGAGGATGAGTTACCCAGGGGGATAACAGAGGTGTTGTGAAGGTAGATGATGTGGGTCGTGCAGGGGTGTGAGAGACAAAGACTGAAGTGTAGTGGGTAGTGAAGAAGTTATGGAGAGTATTGGAGGTATGGGTGGTAAAGATGCTGCAGGTGTGGGTGTAAGTCGTGTTAGGTGCCTGGGTAGGTTAGAGGTTTATGAGGAAGGGATGGGCTGTTGTGTTTTTGGTTTAATGATGGGTGGAGGTTTCTTAACCGTGTTGGGAAGTTGAGGTCCTAAGATGGATGGGACAGGTGCATGTGTGATTAACACAGTAAAGGTATGAGTTCTATGGGTTTGGTTCTTCTGTTTGGGTGTCAGAGTAGGTGTGGTGTTGACTTTGGAGGATGTAGCTAAATCCAGTTTGATAGGTGGATGAGTAAGGCTGGTGGTTGGGGTGACCCCTAAGGTGGTAATAGGTTTAGTCGAGGAAGATGTTGTAGGTGTGGGTTTGGGTTTAGATGTAGTTTGAGTTATGGGTAAGGGTGTATGTTGAGCTATGATGGGTGTTGTGGAAGAAGTTGTGATAGAGGTGGTTGTGTTCGTTTGGATTGGTTGAAATATTTTTGGGTAGATAGTGGAAGTATCAGCAAGTGACATCTGCATCTGCGTTGAGACAGGAAGCAAAAGGTGCCCCCATAGTAAGGCCCTATCCACATAATCTAAGTGATCAGCCAAATGTGAGAATGACACGTCTGTAGGTGGAGTTGATGAGGACCTAATGGAAATTCCCATAAAATGTGTCTTAGAGATGGGGAATTGGCTAGCTTTAGCTTCCGTGGGTAAGAGAGCCGAAAGTAGGTCTGCAGGATCTTGGGTAGCTGATGGAGAATGCTCACCAAGAGGCAAAGGTATCTCAACTGGGTCTATGATAGGGTCTGTGATAGGGGGAGGAGATGATGGGAGCTCCTATATGGGTGGAGGAGGTAAATAAGTATCCTCCATGGACTGAAGAAGTATTGTGGGTATTGGTTCTCTAGGTGGAGAAGCCAAAGGTGAAATGGTCTCGATGTTAGCGGAAGACTCCTCCATAGGTGAGGAAGGAGGTGAAAGGTGTTCCTCTGTGGGTGAAGGAACAGGGGAGGTTGGTTCTGATGTGGAAGGAGGATTATGGGCTAGAATCTCCTCTATGGATGGAATATGGGAAGTAACAGGTGTGTCACTAAAAATAGCGTGGACCTCGTGGGTATGGGTATCATGAGTTGAGGCCTCACCGGTTTGATCAGATGAAGGGGCATGATTAGGAAATGGTTTCTTGAAGATGTGTAGGTTTTGGTTGGTAGGTGCATTAGGATTATCCATGGTTAACTCACCTTTCTCGAGCATTTCTTGGACAATGTTTTTGAAAGTGATGCAATTACCATCACTATGACCCTTTACTCGATGATAGTTACAGAAGTCATGTTCTTTATACCATGTGGGCATGGGGTGAGTAGGATCAAAACCAATGTGTGGTTTTATAGGTGGAAGGGTGATGGCCCAGAGCTTTGATAAGCTTTTCTAAGACAGAAGAGTAAGGCTCCCCAATTGGGGTGTATTTCCGTTGTTCTCGTCTGAATTGAAAAGTCTGGATGGGTGAGAGATTAGATGAGGGGGTAGCCTGATTTGATGGATGAGCTGGGCCGGCCTTGAGTACCACTATGTTAGTGGTGCCCTTAGCTTTTGAATAATTATTTTGTGGTTTGGAAGAAGAAGAGGTATCATTCGACTTGAATGCTGAATTCTTATTGCGTAATTGGATTTTCTTCTCTTCGATGGCCTGAATCTCTAACTTTCGTGCCATGGTGAATGCTTCATCGAATGTTTGGAAGGTTTGGACCTGCAGGGTTGGTGAGATATGTCTAGCACAAGCCCATGTGAAGAGCTCAATGAGTTCTATTTGTGGTAGTTGGAAGGTGAGTTGATTGATCAGGCTACGCCAGCGAGTGAAAAAATCTGTGATAGATTCATCCTCATACTGACGCGTGGAGTATAGGTCAGTCATGGTAACCTTCTTGATGATATTGATGGAGAAGTGATCCAAGAAGGCTTGGGCTACCTGATTGAATGAGAATATAGAGTGTCTAGGTAACCCACTATACCAATCTAATGCAGGTCCAGTCAGAGACATGGGAAAGGTTCTTAGGAGCAAAGCATCATCGTGAGCGATTAGGTAGCACCCATGTTTGAATGACCACAAATGTTGTTGTGGGTCTTCCTTGCTATTGAAGCGGTTGAATTTAGGCATCTCCTAATGCATGGGGTATGGATGAATAGGAATGGATGGGTGGATGGGCTCGTTGCAAATCTCGTCATAGGTGAGAGTGTTGTGGGAGCCAGAAACTGATGCCTCCAATGTCTGCATCTTGTCCAACATCAATTTGATTAGGTCATTGGTAGGTTGCGATGATTGGGTGCCTCCTGTAGCATGAGAGGGTTGGTTTTGGGCATATAACGGGGGTGGCACTCTAGTATATGGTGCTGCCATGTAGGTTGATTGAGAAGAAGGTAGTGAAATAGGGGGTACGTACCCAGAGTGAATAATAGATGAAATGGGAGGCTGCTGATAGTATGTATATGGAGGTGGAAGGGTCATGGTAACCCTAGTGGAAATGGGGGCTAATGATTGTGGAATGGAAAGGACCATGTTCTGAAAAGGGGTAGGGGTCACCGACACCAGAGGTGGTAATGTAGCTACGGGTATATGTGAGACATTAGGGGTGGATGAGGTTGTGTTTTGGGTAGTTGTTGAAGGTATGGTGGATGTGGCGGGTGCAATGGAGGTAACAAATGTGGCAGTCATAGCGGGTATAGGACCTAGCTGTGAAATGACTGGGGGTAAGGTAGATGTGGGTAGCATGGAGCCAGATGGGGCTGACGTAGGAGTAGGAGTGAGAGTTAGGGGGATAGATATGGGCATGCCATATATCAACTGACCTGAGGCATCTCGAGTGGATGAGTGGGAAAGATAAAACTACAAGGTGGCAGGGTTTTGGTCAAGGAGTCATGTGAACTCCTCATCTCTGGTAGTGATAGTGATAGGTTGGATAGGATCCATGGGGTGATAAAATGGAAGGTGGTGAAGGACTAGGTGGGAGTGGTTGACAACTGGCATGGAATACGAGTGTGCTTTCTTGTCTTTGGGTCAGCACCATGTGAACTAGTACTGATCAGGTTGGGCCGCTTCTCTGTAAATGACACAGAAAAATAGCAGGGATAGGTGAAATAGGTGGTAAAAAGTGGATTAGGTACAAAATGTTTATTGGAAAGTGACACAGGCTAACTGATGCCGGTTAGGGTAAACTGATGCCAGTCACAGGTAACCACAGCCGGTCACTATGGGAAATGAAAAGTGAGTGAAAAAATAAGGTATGCGGTCAAATTTGATAGGTATGCCAAATCTGATGAGTTTTACAATGTCAATGGGAATGATAGCAGTGACAGGGATTGTGAAGAGTGGAAGATGAATATATTTACATTTTGGGTAGGTTAACAAAAGGACCTGGAACTGACGCCAGTTGGGTATAACTAACGATGGTCAGAGGGTAACCGACGATGGTCATTGGACCGACACCGGTCACTATGTGGAATTGAAACAGTGATGAAAGAACAGTGGTTGTGAATTAAAATCTGATGAGGAATCAAACCCAGAATTCTGAGAATGATGAGAATATGGTCCAGGCACACTCAGGAAGAGTTGGAATACACCAACTATGATGAGGAGTGTGTGAGGAAAAACAAAAAATAAATGAAGAGCGTGACCTCTCACCTCAAAACGCAAGCCAAGCAAAAACACTAAAAAAATGTGACCCTAAGAGTGCCTTTTCTATTATGTTTGTTTAGCTTATGCTATTTAAGGACTGACTCATGAACTGTAGAATAGAAGTTTTTTGGTGAGGATGGCTTCCTACAAAGAAGGAGATCTAAAAGGTGAGGTTTCAGGTATGTTATGGCGGGGGTGGGCTTCACTCTGAAGTATGACTTGACAGAGCAGTGAGCTGGGGAGTACCTGCCAATCCTCATATCAGTGTGATCATTGACAGGCATTCCCAGGAAAGATGTTGTTTAAGAATATGTATTTGTTTTGAATTTTTGCAATGTGGCAAGACTCAGAGAGAGAGAGAGATGTGCTTTCTATGATTTGTTTGTCAACCATCAGCTGGGAATGACTTCCAGCGTATAGGTTGCCCTCAATTAATGTGAGCTAATGTGATAAATCAGAATGCAATGCACTTATTTTAAGCCCAAATCGAAATGTGAAGTTGGATGACACAAATAGATGAAGAGGAAGAGGGATGCTCTTTCACTAAAATGCAAAAAACACGAAGAAATGGTTCTTTTTAAGTACACCAAAAGAAAGGTTTCTTTTAGAGCAAATAGAAAGAAAAGGTAGGTTACCAAGGAAGAAAATTAATGTGTATGCTTTTCAGAAGGGAAACAAACACACAACTTTTCCTAGGAATGAATAAAATGCAAGGAACCCCAGATGGGTCCCACCGGGTGTGCCAAAATGTTTCACCTGATTCTTAGACGTTTCTTTGAAATATTGATGAAACAGATAGGGTAACGGGCGTAGGAGGAATACCTGTTGAAATGTTGGTTGATGGGTTGTTGCGCGCGTATGACTTCTGAATCCATAGCTGATTGTGAGAGCTTCCTTTTGGCTAGGAGGAACTACCTGTAATGGAAAGCAAGACCACCAAAAAGAGTTAAACAATATGTGCAGTGAACTGCCTAGCATGTGCTAGATCTGGGAAGTGTGATACTTCCTAGATGGCTGTCAGTCCACTGTTTAAAACAATTTAATGTGGGTAATAAAATAAATCCTATCGTAATTGAAATGATTTGGGTATCTCATCCAAAATACAATAAGAAAGATCTAATCTAACAGGCTAAGTTAAAATAAGATCTGAAGGTCAAGTAACTGGTTTTGGGTCTCTGCAGGTCTGACAGAGGTCTCAGGTAGATCACAGGTGAATAAGGGTGATGTGGAATTAGGTGGATAGGTCACTGTTCTGGGTTGTATGAGCACATACAGAGACCGATGCCGGTTAAGGGTGACCGACGGCGGTTGGGTGTAACCGGTGCCGGTTACTGTGGAAAACTGGGAATGCTACAGAATGAGTTTTTGGTCTCCTTTGTGATTGCACAAAGGACTTTGGTTGGTCAGAATGAGGTATTAGGTGGTTTGGGTGGGATTTGGTGAGGTTTTAATGGGTATATGGAGGGGTGAGTATTAACGGAGGTCTATGGGTGGCCAAGAGAACAAAAGGGTGACAATATAATGATGAAATGAAATGAACCAGAGGAATACAATGTTCCACTTACTTGGATTCTGGTCCTGGGTGCTTGTGAGTGAGGGATGAAGATGCTGGTAAGAGATTGAAGCTGCAGATAATCACCAATCATAGGAAAGCTTCTGCATGGGCTGCATGTGTATTCCTTTTTGCTTGGTTGGATCAAATCCTTGCTGGGGTGAGTGTTGGATGGCTGTGCAGGAGAAAATGCTTGATCTCCTTCCTTGCATGTGTGTTCTCACTAAAACTCATTCTCGAAAGATGTGATGTCTCTCAGGAATGTGCCAATGTTTTCCAACCTCCAAAATAAGGTTGTTTTGGGGATTAAAAGGTGACCGACGGTGGTTCCGGCTTAACCGGTGATGGTTAGGGGTAACCGGCGTCGGTCAAGGTGGGATTTCCTAGGTTTACTAAACTAGGGAGATCCTCTTGATTTTCTGGGATCTCATGTCATTAACCCATGGATTAGACTGGAAGCTTCTTGTAAGCATGTGGGAATGTGGTTAGAGAGAATGTAGGCATTTATTTTTAGGGTTTGGGTAGGTCTTAGTTAGTTATAGCAACTTACTAAGAATAGGTCTTAGGGTGAGTTGGCTTGATGAGGTGTCTAGGTGAGGTGTATGTGGACATTATTTAAATTAAGATATTTAAATAATAAATATGGTGAGGATAATGAATTAATTTAATTAGATTAATTAAATTAATATTAGTGGAGTGAAGGGGGCCATGGCTAGGTTAATGTGATGAAGGGTGTTTATTTGTCGAGGGACCAAAGGGGAGTGTGACCTAATTTTAGTGTCTACCCCCTTAGTAAAAGCATGGGGGAAAAAAAAAAGCTTCAACCAAGTAACATGCACATGGTAGATGGATCCACAACTCTTACTATGGGAACTACATCATCTATAAATGTAGCCCATTTGATTTTTATCCAGGTGAAACATTTGTGTTTAGAGGTGTATCAACAAATTCACAACAATGTTTTGGTGGTGATTGTTTAGTTGCAGTTTGCATACATTTGGAATCAATGGTACAAGAGGGATCCACATCAAAACTAAAAGGAAAATCTCGAGTAGGGATTTTCTACTATTTTGATAACATTAGCCTATGCTCTTTAGTATTTGTTGTTCATATGTCACAAAATTTAAAGCTTTGCAACCTAAGCTACTGGGCAAGTTGAAGAAAAGTTGACCTTATGAGTGAGTATGTTAACCAAACTCAATGAGGTTGATACCCTCCTACAACAATTTCTTCCTCATCGTCGAATACATCTCCAGTTGGTCAAAAATTATCTTCATCCACTAGGGTAGTTTGGGCATCTAGTTTGCTTCACTGAGAAGAGAAATCTTCTTCAATCTTCAGCTAACAATTGATCTAACATACAATCTGAATAACTATCTAATTTCAGAGTAATTACTTCGTAACTAATGATATAACAGGTGATAAAATACAGTTAAATGGCACAAAAATAAGCATAACAATATATGAAACCCTAAGAAAATGAGATGATAAAGTGAATTATCATGATTTTGAATGTGATACTAGAAGTGATTCATAGACTCAGCTATATGTTGGAATAAGACGGAAACATTTATTGTAATTAAATGGTTAATTTATCCTCTCACTGGAGGTTCAGAACTAATAGAAATTATGCATTAAATAAAATGTAAATCAGGAGGACAGGATTCATCCTCCAGGCACTAGACTTGATCTCCACTAGTGTCCTCCATCCCACTCGGATTCTGAATCCTCAAAGGTTGGGAGGTAATATTTTGTATAACCACTTTATTTGTGGCTCTAATCTTCACTGTTAGATCCAAATAATCATTGTTACCTGTAAAAAAGTTGTCTAGCTGCACATGTCCGAAATCCACATCAAATCTAATAAAAAAATATGTAGAATGTGTAGTCGGACCGACCCCGACGGTCACCTGAAGAGTGAACTTACAACCGAGCATTTTTGCTATAAACTACATCTCATACTCCATGTAGTTTTGTGTGTGACATGTGTGTGTAATGATGCCATAAGATAGCCCTTGTGCAAGTTAGAATATATGATAACGTGCTAGATCTAGAATTCAAAAATGTATAAATGTGTGAGATGGACTTCAACAATCTTATCACTCCGAGGTTTGCAAAGGAAAGCTTATGAAAAACATTTTTCCTGTGTTTAAATGTACTTGTATGGATTCATTTGTGATGCTACTTTGTTTTTTATCAGTGAAACCTACCCAAATTAGGTGCAACTAACAGACCATTAGTGCTTGTGACCCTTATTGAATGAAACATAACTATGTAGTATCTATAATTAACTAGTTATTGTGAAATTATTAATCACAAATGGAAAGCTGTAAATGGGAAGGAAGTAGAAAAGCATGAGACAAGATTTATTCTAGACAAACCAAAAGAGTGAGAAACTCCAGTGGGGAGAAAGGGCCAGGTGCCCTATGAGAGATATGAGCGCTTGGGCGCTAGTGTCCTAATTCACTAGTTTTCGAGGCCATGAAAGATAAATGTAATCTCAAATATTGGCCCAAGGAAGATAAAAAAACATTGCATGTACTTACTCACAATCCCTCAACACAAGAACTCTTCAACAATGAACAACAAGAAAAAACATTTCAACTCCTCAAGTTGCTCAGGAATCATGCTATTCACCCAAACTCTACTTTCTTGAAAATACCTTAAACATAGATTTTTTTCTATAGATGCTCAGAACTCAGGAAGGTGTGGATCCTTTAAAGCCAGTAAATAAACCACTTGGCAACTTGGGCTTATTAAACATTTGCAACACTTGAGTTCCTGCATTTCTGGACCGTTAGTTAGAACAGGACCGCCGCTCTAATGCAAACTGGCAGTTGCGTAGCTGACACATTTTTGTAGATTGGCATTTTTACAGTAACCACTATTTTTTTTCATTACTTCTAGTACAGTTGTGTGACCTCTACATCTACAGTAATGGGGCTGAGGGGTGGATTCTAAGGTCACCATACAAATTCTGCAACCATCCAAAGGTCATAACTTTTCAATACAAACTTGAAATCGGGACATGCTATTTTGACCTTTGAACTTAGCACGTAATTTTTTGAGAGGAACAAAAATATGTCAATAAACATTTGGATTTTGAGTGACATGGATTCATTGGTGTTTAAGACTTTATACCAAAGACTATGCCTTCTTGGAGGTCTCATGTTTTCACAATATATGGCTCTCATTAAATCTTGTCATTCAAAGGTTGTCTAGATCACCCCCATGGTACTTGACTAGACCATCTTGTGAAGATATAAATGATGCTGAGAACCTATAGAGATTCCCCCTAATTGAAGGTTTATATGGAGATTAGATAGAATTGGGCCATATTCATGATCCATTTTTGGATCAGTTTTTCATTGCTTACAGAAATTCATGACTTGTTACTCAATCCCATTAACTTGACACTTTAAATTGACCCTTCAGGGTCAAATAAAATGTATAGATAGGGGCATGAACATCCATACGGTCTCAGTGTATGGTCATGAGGCTTGAAATTTCTCACGTTTTCCCCGAAATTTTAGTTACACAATATTCATTGGGTCATTTATTCCTTCTTAGTATGCCTATGCAACTTAAATCACATTTGGAATTATATATTAAGTAAGTGAAACTTGCCTCATTTATAACCTGAACACATATCTTATGGACATTCCTTCAATCGACTTAAAATCTAGATACAAAAGGCACCTGGAAGAGCTTCCTAGACTCTTCAAAGACCTCTACACATTCATTAGGATAAACACTTAATTACAAGTCTAAACCTTTGTTTTTCCCACTAGGATCTAGGGGATTGCTTCTCAATACATTTGTAAGCATTCAAATCCACTCAATCGAGTAGATTTTCAAGAGAGAAACTCAATTCAAAATTCTTCCACTCTTTGATAATTTGGTTGAGTGAGCTAATGCATGCTATATGTAGGATCTCCAAAGTAGATGATTATGATTATGGACATTAGTGCCCTAAGATTAGGAAATGAAGATGGTCAAAATTAATTGAGAATATTACTCAAACACCAAATGCATATTTGGATGAGGAAATGTGGCGATTCATTCAAAATGATTCCAAGACTAGTTGTCTAAATCTATAACAAATGTTGAGGGTTATGTACATAATGGATTCTTGTAGTTTAGAAGAGTTTACAAAGTAATGGCTACCCGTTGAATATAATCATTAGGCATTGCCCTAATAATAGGTTTGAGATGCCCTTTTTGTTGGAATCACAACCACTGAGAGAGGGGGTGAATACAGTGGGCTATCTCAACATATATTAAGAATACTATATCAATCAGGTCCCAATTCAATGTCAAATCATTCCATTCAACGTTAATCATAACAACCATGTTGACTTCAAGGATTGATATCGTTCACATACATTACAACTATCCATACAGTGAAATTTTGCATACATAAGTTCCTTCATGAACACATGTAAGGCCACTCTTATGGGATGAGATGTATGTGGGGGATCTGAAAGCTCTATGGTTAGAAGAAAATCCCTCCTGAAGAAAATATTCTAGTATAGAAATGATTCAAATTTCATGTATGAGTCCTTCAACCAAAAAATGATGCACCTTCAAATGATTTCATGGATTTCCTAATGAAAACAACCCCATATAGGAACATTAACCCCTAGATAGTTGAGTAGAAGCATTGACCCTATTACATTTTTACTTGGAAAATTGAAATCATGTAGTAACAATGATGTTGTAAACATTATAATGTGTTATTTATATAGAATTATGGATTGATTCTAGTTTGTATATATGAATGTTGAATTCAAGTGTATTGACAAGGGATGAAACATGACATGTCTTATTTAATACCTATATATATATACACACACACATTTGCATTTATAATTTTAAATAATAGGGAGATGATAACTTGGCCATTACATTTAACCCATTTCTATGAAGGGTTCCTCTAACCTCTAATGATAAGGTAAACTTGTAATATAATGGTATTGTTGATACAATACAATTGTACCTTTCATAACGAAAGTAATATTGAATCATGTTCTGTTTAATCACTCTAATGTAGATTCATACTCCTATCCTAACATTATATACATAAATCAATGTTGAATAGATGATATATGATTGAACTTGCATTGGAAAAAATTGAAAGGATTGGCTAACTATAAAATTTATTTCAAGAGTTGATTATTGGTTATTAATTATGTGTATGTAGTACTATGAAAATAATAGTGTAAATATGCATGTGATATCTTAATGAATCATTTTGGTCAACTAGAGAACTAGTGAAAATTGCTTGCACTTATTAGAAAGAATAATGGACACCGATAGGCATGGTGGAATTTGGAATTATTCTTTCTAAAGGCATATATACATAATTCTTTGAATGTGATAATTTCAAGTTTGTAACCAATCACATGTTAGTATTTAATATGTCTTAGTAATTCTAAAGTTTTACATTAGATAAAATGGAATATTTCATGAAATTATTATTCCCAATTATTCCTAGAATCTTATTCTCAAATATTACATTTATCGGTGACCTGTGGTGCGAATTCAAAAGTTGGGAAAAAATGCTCTGTAACTCTAGCACAAAACTGGAGTCGGCTCCTCTAGGTTTTCCCACTCTAACCATCATACTACGGTCTTTTTGGGTTCTGCGGGAATTTATTGCTATAGTCTCTCCTAGGGTTTTTTGCCCTCTAGGCATCCCATATATAATGTCCTCACCATCTTCAAACCTAGTAGTTTCAATCGTAGCAGAAGATAGTGGAGAAAGCAAAGGCACCTCTGGTGAAGTGCCTCAATAAGTTCATTCCAAAGGGTTTTCATGAGGTAATCTCTCTCCTCCAAATGTAGTTCTGCACATACCTGAATTTAATGTTGTTTTTCAATGGTTAGAAAAAAAAAATCCTCATTGGGTATTTTGTGGTTCAAATCCCCTTTAAAAGCATGCTTAAATCTTGGGTTAACATAGTCTAGACCCCTCATGGAGTCCATCTGGATAGTGTTCAAAACATGACCAAGGGTTTCTTTCTTTTTCGTTTCTCTGACCCTGCTAACACACCCAATATTTTGGCTAAACAAGCCACTTGGTATGTCCATAACTCATTTCTTGTGTTAACACCATGGTACAAGGACTTTGTGGTATCTGAGTATACCGCCCTTAAAGTGCCTATTTAGATTGATTTTCCTAGTCTTACTCTGCCATGTGTTCATTTTCTGCCGTAAATTTTCACTTTGCTTGGGTGGGTAGTATGCCTAAAAGCCACTAATTTTTACCATGCTTGTCCCCAGAAATGAGTATGCATTGATATTGATCTCTCGCATGAACTCAAATAATTTGTGGATATTCAAATGGGTGATAAACACTACTCTCGGCGGGTCATGTATATCAATCTACCCAACACTTGTTTCCGCTATAAAGCATCTTCTCATAAGATCGATTATTTTCCACTTTATGTCCCCCATAACTACCATGTGGAAAAAATAGCTCCCGAGCCAATCAAACCCCAACAAGAGGAAGGTTGGAAAGTTTTTTGGGGGTTGGAGAAATAAGAACAAAGCCCAAAAATCCAAATTTCTGGCTCCCATGGCCATAGCAAACCAACTGTTAAGGAACATTCTCACAATACTACAGCTAAGGAGCCTACAATTGTTGCTAATGAACCAACTGCTACTGCTAAGGAACCAGTTGCTATTGCCATATCACCTACCCCATTACTAAAGTACTCCGGCATGCCCCTTACGACATCAGTCCTCATGAACCAGAAAAATTATGTTTCTCACGTCCCTATCCCACATTTAGTTCCTCTATTACTACAAAATAACTCACAAGGGCCTTCCAAATGACCCCGAATTCCATCTCGCATCTCTCGAGACCATAGCCCAACATGCAGTATGGATTTCACCGAAGTAGAATATAACATTGAGTACACCGAATGGAAAAAACCTGATCTGCAGGAGTTTCACAGCATAATTCTGCTCATTTCTTACACAATCAATATGATTCCCTTGAGGGCTTGGAGGATGGGGATATGGCTCTTGACCAACGTTTCCCATGAATTTTTTATCTTGGAATGTTAGGGGTCTCATAGACTCCTGTCATAAGTATGTGGTGCATGAAACTCAACAACGATGTACAATTCAGGATGTTTTGTTTTTGTAAGAAGGTAAAATTACATGTTTTCAGTTGCAGATGGTATGAAAATCCATCTGGCCTGATAGCTTGGCTTTCTATAGTAATCATGAAGTAGGGAGTGGGGGATTAATTTCACTTTTTGCCCCTAAATGGAGGCCTTTATTAATTGAACATGAATCAAATCCACCAATCGTGTCATATGGGTCCTCTTTAATATTGAGGGCTGCCCTTTTGGGCTTATTAATATTTATGCCTCGAATGATGCAGCCGAAAGGGTCGATATGCAGCAGTGGATAGAAAAATCCATTCCTGATGCCTACTGGGTTATAATTGGAGATTTTAATATGATTGAATCCCCAAATCACAAATGTGGCCACCTGCCTATGAGGTGGAAACCTGGTGAAAGGTAAGCATGGTACTTCATGTGAAATAAATTCAGAATCTTTGATCCTAACACATTTCACTTTCCCACCTCTACATCTTGGTACACGTGGTCCAATCTTCATGGAGGGACAGATCGCGTCCTTAAATGGATTGACAGGGCCATGTTGTCAGCTCAATTTTTTTTGAGTTTGATAGCATTTATTCCATGCCAGTGGAGGTTATGCTTCAATTTTTCCTTTCGGACCACTCCCCTATACAATTTCATATTTGTTTTCATGATGCACGTCTATCTTGTCATAAAGGCCAATTATTTTTTAATATTGCCTTGATGCAACATAACCCCAATATCAATTATATCAAGTGGATTTGGAATTTAATTCCATGACCTAGTCACTGTCAACGATTTCCTCACCTATGCAAACCCACTAGTTACAATCGTGGGAAGATGCGCTGACTCAGACTACTAGATTTCTTAGAATCTACAGCCGCCAGCTGGCAAAACTTTTACACCACTCATACACCACTAACACCTCAACTCTCAGTTAGGCAATAATGGTGCTTCAAGGTGATCCCTTATCTGACGCTCTGTAACTACAAGTTGTAACTCTCCAGCATCAAATTTGAATTGTGGACAATTATAATGCCAGAGGCGCTCAGATCTAGGCTCAAATGCATTGGCTAAAGATTGGAGATTGGGTCTTGAAATAATTCTTTCTTTCTCTTTGAGCCAGAAATCCTTTTTAGCAGATCTGAGCTATCATTGATAATGGAGCTTGAATTATTGACCCTCAACTTATGTTGCAATCCTTTGTATGACATTACAAGCTCATCTTTCAAGCTTAGCCACCCTCTGCAGCTCATCGAGCTGCTCTTGACCAATGTTTGGGGGTTGTGCCACGTAAACTTTCAGAGGCTCAAAAGGTGCTCTATGAAATAATTCTCACCATTGAAGACCTCCATGAAGCCACTATTCAAATGGCTAATAATAAAGTGTCAGGTTACAATGGATTCCCTTATGAATTCTATAAAACTCTCTAGGATTCTATCGGTCAAGACCTTCTTCAGGTCTATCTTGAAGGGTTTCAAAACCACTCCTTAGGGTCATGCATTAACAAGGGGAACATTAAATTTATCCCTAAGCAAGGAGATCCCGAGAAAATCACTTGTTGGTGGTTGATTACATTGTTGAATGTCTCCTATAAAATAATTACCAAAGTGTTAGCTCTATGATTATGTAATCTTCTACCTGTTATTATTCAGTCATAGCAAACAAACTTCATACAGGGGAATTTCACCCTAGATGACATCATCACGGTGTGGGAAGGCATGGAATGGGCTCACAGATCTCATCAAGCTGCCTTGTTTATCAAGATTGGATTTGAGAAGGCTTATGATCAGATTGAATGGTCTTTCATCCTCGCCATGTTGTTGGCCCTTGGATTTGGATCCATTTTTATTCAAATTGTCAATATGCTCTTTACAGATGCATCTGCTCAAATTTATATCAATGGCCTTAGCTTAGAGCCCTTTGGTCTATTTTAGTCTATCAGGAAAGGATTTCCTCTTTCCCCTACACTTTATGTGCTGACGGCTGAAGGGTTTGGTTATCTTTCAGTCCATGCCAAAGCACAAGGTTTTGTTTGTAGAATCTTGCTACCTGATGATCCCAATTCTCAACTCCTCAATGGGAATTTTTGTAAGATGATTCCTTCCTTACGCGTATCGAGGATGACAACAACATTTGCAATACTATGTAATGTTTAGATACTTTCTACCTAGCTTCTGGCGCATCCATTCAATGGAAAAAAAAATTAATGTTATAGGTAATATTTCCTTCCTACACCAGACTAGCTTACCAAATTTGATTGGAAAATTTTTCAACATGGTGAGATTTTCAAATTTTTAGGTATTCCTTTTGCTTTTCAATCCTCCCTAGCTGATCTATGGCATTATTTCATTCAACAAGTTGTGAAAAAACTGGAATTAGCTTACTAGGTCTTTTTCTCTGGCTGAAAAATTCCAAATTTTCTCTAAAGTATTGGCTACTACCCATATCTACTACTCATCTTGTGGGGTTCCTTCAAATGCCTCCATCCAAAATATAGAAAATCTACTCAAAGATTTCTTATGGACTAATGCCTCTACTAGAAAAGGATTGCATCAATTGTCTTGGGATATATGTTGTCTGCCTCAAAATTCTGGAGGCCTCGGGCTTATTCACATTCAATGCCAAAGGAAAGCTCTCTATGCTAAGTGGATTATCAGAAGCATCATTGGCCAAGAAGCTTGGAAATTTCTCATACGACATGACATTGCAGAAGGCTCTCCTTATGGCCACCCTCCATGGAAAGGCTTAGGGTTTGTCAATTTTCTCATCACTCATGTGTCTGTCAAAATCGTTGGCACTTTTTTACTTGTAAGTATTTGGAAAGTGTGGGAATGTGTCAAACCCCAGCTTTTATGGAAAGGGGATGGCTTTCGTAATGGGTTATCTCTTAACCAACAATATCTCTGGTGGTCATTGATTTTTCAATCCCAAGATCAATGTTTAGTAGAGGTCCCAAGAATCTCCGCGCTTAAGTTCGTCAAGCGTGAAATTCACACCATCGAGGAAATCTTCTACAAGAACATGCAATCCTAGTTATCTTGGCTAGATTTTAAAGCTCTGTTTTGGCTTTCCAACCAAGATCAGGATACTTTCAATATTATGATCAATTTGGTTCCTGATCACATGCTACATAATATTTTTGTGCACTCCTCTCGCCATTGGTCAACGGACTAGAAGTGGTATGTTGATACTCCTTTCTGTAACTATAAATCCAGCAAAGGCTATCGATGGCTCTCACACCATTTGCCCATGGTGGAAAAACTTAATACTCGTTGGGGAATTCATGTCACTCTGTCTACCTGGGGTAGACGGTTTTAGACTGTTTGGACTATATGTGTGGAACCTAAAATTGCACACTTTCTTAGGTGTATTCTACACTAAGGCCTTCCTATTGGGACCAGTCTTGTTCAAATTGAGATTCTAGCTCCCAAATGCCCCTTCTGTGGGCATCTAGAAACACTTTTTCATGTCTTCTGATTCTTTCCCAAAGTTCAAATTTCCTAGAACTGGATCCATACTTTTTCCTTTCCCTCACGGCCCCACTATTTCACTTGGTAACATATCCTCTCGGGAGATAATCCCAAACTTCTACATATGTTCACCCAGATTTGGCATGTTTTTAGAGGGTATATTTTATTTTTGGATATGGAAAGAAAGAAATGATTTTTTCTTTGCTAATTCTAAAGTTCATCAATCTTTCTCGATTTATAATAAATCTATGGTGATCTTCAATATACTTCTACAAATTCAAGACCAAGAAAACAATGTGATGCTAGAGGTGGAAAACCTCAAGACTCTACTGCAACACTTGGGGGAAGCCCCGTGCAATGTTTCCTGAGTGCCTCAATCTCCCACTAGGCATTCCTCATCTTTAGCCGGTGGAGGCAGACGCTGCACATCTCGGTCCCGTGCTTTCAGCCACACCCACTACTCTCGAGGACCAAGTCATCAGCATATTCATTCGCCTATGCGCCATTGTGGTCAGGGCTCACTACCACACTCCTTGGCTCACCAATAGGACTAGGGTTCAATACCTTGGTAACATGGGTGGGGTTTTCTTCCGCATTTATTACCTCACTAGAAGGGATGGGGATCTCCTCATGCCGCCACTTCAAACCAAGTCGATTGGAAACCACCGTCACCCCTACCATCTTCTAGAAAATTCCTGTGCCTCAACCTCACCATTCTTATAAGCGAGGAAGAAGAACCTCAGGAAGAACTTACTGCTGGCTAGGAGATTCCAAAAACTAGAAAATATCTACCTAGTTTGGGGTGGCCAAATGATCAAGATCCACCCACCTCGGACATGTTTGCAGTTTTTGTTTGATTTCTCCCTTGCTTTTGTCAGGAACGATGCTTTTGTTTTGTTGTACTTTCCTAGGCTCGACTTGGTTTGACTTTTGTTGTTATAGGCTTGGCCTAATTTGTTTGTGGTTTTGGGGCGTGCTCTCATACTGCCCATTTTTTAAAAGGTATCTTGTATTTTTTTGTATTAATACAATATAAGATCTTTTTCATCAAAATCATTATTCCATTTATCATGTCAAAAATTTATTAAACACACAAATAAATAAATACTTCAGTGATTAACTAGTACCATACCAACATCATTATCTTTGTGATTATTATTTACTTTATCTATCACATCAGCCAACATATTTGTATTTATTACTATTAATATATTGAATCCATTACACCAACCAACATCTTTATATTTCTTGCATGTTATATCCTTCACATCAACTAATTTTTTATCTTCATTATATATAATCATTTATCATGTCAAAATTTTATAATATAAAAATTCAAATAAACTAATACCATAGTAATTAACTAGTCTCATACAAATAATTATTAAATACACAAATATATTGGAAATGTGTTGATATATTTTATGAGTTACACCCTTCTCAACTGTACAACCCAATACAACTTGTTGGGTTCAGGGCATCACCTAGAATGGGGGGTTTGTGGGGCCAACACCACCTCAATAACGGGTATAACTCTTTTTTAGGGTCCTTTTTAGAGGATTTTAGGCTTGCATATGTGATTTAAACTATGTTATTATGGATGGTTAAATAACTCATGTTTATAGGGAACTACTATGGGTTGCATTCTTAGCTCATGGTTATGTTGTCACAAACCCCAAATATGTGGAATTTTTTTTTTTTTAAGTTTTTGGTTAAGTGACCTATTTATCTTGGTTGTGCTGACCTTGTTGTTGATAAAAAAATGTAAATAAACCCAACAATTAGTAAAATTTGAGCTAATTTGGGCCTTGGTCGATCAAATCAGACTTTGGGGAAACAATTCCTCCATTCCTTTTGTTCCTTGCATCTTCGCATTGTTTGCATCGTTGGGTTTTACAAAGACAATTGATTTTGTGTTATCATCGAGAATAGTTATTATGTTCCACCTATTCTCTGAATCCCTACAGTATCTGCACCACCATATCCTTCTCTTCACCTCGGCTCAATCAAAAATTTTGGGAACACATGGAACTCGTTTTGACGTGAATTTCATTCTCTGTAACCCTATTTCTATCACATCTCTCCTTTCTTTCAAACTAGTCAACAATTTTGGATGATCATGGAACCAATAGAACTTGTTCCATTGTTCCTTATGTTCACTGCATCCACACTTTTCCCACATTATACATTTTTCCTTTCATTCCCCAAACATCCATCATAACTAATTTGCAAACAAATGGGGTTAAAATGTGTTCCCACAGGCTTTCAATTATCCACATAGCTATTTTGAGTGGTAAATCAAGTTATTTTTCATGTCTCCTATATACATTACTCACATACTTAGTCTTTTTCAAATTTTTGTAACTTGATTTCACAGTGCCTTGTCCACTTACCTACTCTCGTGCGCCAAAGATTTTTTTTTTCCCATAACTTGGCCAATTTTTACCCAAATTCAAAGTGTGTTGGGACAATTATGAGGGCACCTTCATTTTCATGAAAAAGGTGAGTGGTTTTACCCTGTATTTTTCCATTTTTCTAGTCATTTTATTTCTCATCCCTCCCATTCAAATACTTCTTAAAGTTCACTTTTTAGCCTCTGTTTTCCCTGGGGTTTCCTTAATCTTTCCACCATTAAATTTTAATGCATGGGGTATGAGCATATTTCATCCTTAGAAATCTCTGTGCCTAACATAGGTTACAGTGATGTCAAGCACATGAAATTAAATGACTTATGGGCTAGAATCACATATGATAATCCCACCATACTAGCCCAATGTGTTAAAAATAGTGGATTAGCTCATGTTGCTGGCTTCCCTACCTTAGTGAAATGCACTAACAACATCCTAACCTGTGCATCTAATTTTGATCAAAAAATTAAAGAATTTAAATATCTCCAAGGGAAAAATATTTCTAAACTAGATGTCCACCATATCAATGTGGCCTTAGGAATCCCAACTTCTGAAGATTCCAAGATTTTAACTAGGACTGAAGCCTAGAGATTATTTGAACAAAATCAACATAAATACAAATCCATGATTACTAAATCCTGGCTGAAAACCAAATAAACGGGTCTTCCAAATTTCCTAAGACTCTCTTTACAATTCACTTCTTAGAATAACTTTCAGACATAATCACACTGTTATCCAGAGTAATGGGTATGTCATCCAACAACGAGTTTCAGAATTGGATGTGTGTATACATTAATGTAATTTCTGAAGACAAACAACATTTGAATTAGGGAGAAATAATGTATGAAAAATTAACCCAACAGTTGGTTAATGTGCATCAAAGTAAAAAATTTCACATGAATTCATACTTGATGTACACCTTAGCAACATTCAGGATATGGGTAGGGCTATCAAGGAAGGAAAACAAACAGAATGCACTAGTGTATGAATTCTATACCCAACTCAGCTATGTGAATAGTAAGATTAATCATAGGAGAGTAAATGATGTTTTCACCATATTCCTGGTCCAATTTCTTGAAGGAAATGTGATTGAGAGGGTTTCCTCAGAGGCTAGGAATTGATTTCAATATATGGTAGCCTTTTCATTCAATTCATAATTTTTTCATATATCTGAATAGCGAGGTTTGAGGAGCCATTATACGCACCCAATTTTTTACATGCTACATTGTCGAAATGGTTCAAAATCCCCAATGATGATTAATATCTTTTGCAATGGTGTTCAAGTCCAATTTCTCATTTGTAGTGTATATTTGTAGCCTAGAATACTTCCCTTGTTCATTTCCATGCCTTTCCCGCTTTCCTTTATCATTTTGCTAGATTTTCCCTTGGCTTTTGAATTTAAGTCATGAAACTACCCCAACAGTTACGTAACCATTGGTCTTCCCTCAACGGTGATTGTGTAACCACCCCGATGGTTGCACAACCATTCCTATGTGTAGACTAACAGTTTGGTGCACTTTTTCCTAAGACTCTTCTAACGTGTTATGAACGCTTGTCACCTTCTTAAAACTCATTTTTAGTGCACATTTCTTGACCAAATTTATTATTCTTGAGCTCATTTGATGCATACCAACTTCTCTTTCCCTTCATTCTATTAATTATGAGTTAGCTATCCCTTCTTTGAGTGAGGTGGCATTCCTTGGCTGCCAAATGGCTTAGACCATTTCCCTATCATTTTTCTATAAGAGCTAAGCTTCTTCTCCAAGCATTGGTTAGAGATTTATTGTTTTGAATTTCAATGTTATGCTACCAAAATCCTACCAAGAAATAAATAAGAAATCTCAGTTCTCTTACCTTTTTATTCTCTTTCCTGTGTTACTACCAGATTGTTTGGAAGCCATTACTTCTCCAACACTTATTCATCATCTCTTCCACACAAGCTAGCACAGTTCCCTAGACTCGATTGAACATCAAATTGGAAAATAATTCGAGGGGATGATAAATCAAATATAACACTAGAATTATCGCAATTCTACACTTCCAGGTTGGGGATGCATTAGGAGTCTTAAATTTTCTTTGTTTGAGTAGATTTTATTCCATATTCTATTAGAATACATTAGTTCAAAGAAGTATAATTACTATAGTTTTCTTTATTTACACAAAGCTTATATTGAAATTTGCTTCCCTTCCTATCCCTATGGATTTGCATGGGAAGTTTTTCTAGAGGAAGCTTCTACATTTTTTCAATATTAGTTTTGATTTCCCTTCATTTTATAAGCTTCCATATATCCTACTATTTTTATTGGGGAAGTTTTAGGGGAAGAATTGCTTTTGAGAAGCTTTCTATTTATTCCCGTGACTCTGAGGTGATAACAGAGGAAGTTGTAAATCCAACAGTACAAAGTGGAAAAGTTATGTTTTATTAGAATATATTAGATCCATTCTACACATTAAACTAACCATGTCTAGTTGTTTACTTGTTTAGTTTGGTTAGTTTTAGTGTAGAAGCAATTTTAATTAATTAGAAGAAGTTTAGTTTGTCTATGCATATTGCTTCTATTTTCCAATAAGCATCCAAAAATACAAAAACATTAGATTAATTAGTTTTTTATTTGTTTTATTCTCTTTCATCTAAAATCATTGGAAAAACAAAAAAAACAAATAGAATAGATTAATTTCCTTGTTTTTTAATTAGTTTTCATTTATTAAATTGTTTAGCCACACGTAGATTTAATTAAATTCAAGGATAGTATATTGAATTGATTTGATTTGATTTGAATATACTTTCTTTCATTTTTTAATCAGGCACATAGATTAAGTAGACGGAAAGTAATATAATTTCCCACGTGTTCTTAGTTGGCCTAGGTTTAAACATTTACCTTGCCCTTGACAGACACTTTTCAAATTTGATTGCTTCCTTAGTTTAGTGGTTCGCACATCCACATGACCATACAAGGCCCTAGTAAACCCATAGATTACGTTTGTGATTCGACAGTGGCGCAACCAAATCTTGCTCAACAATTGGTAGACATTGACCAAGGCCTCATATTTCTCATCTTCTAAACCAACCCACAACCACCCATTATCATCTCACAGTTAATGGTTTTGAACGTCAAATCAGATAGTGCTTATGAGTTTTGGATACGTCAGCCCAGTCATAATTAGATTCCAATATTCACCCACTTTCCCTACCCACAGGTTTCCTCCCACACCCCCATGACCTTTCCTGGAGACTTCTACGAAGAAAACACAAGACAATTTCCCCGCATTCCACAACCGGTTCAGAGAGTATTATGTGACATCGACATTGACAAACTTCTTTGTGTTGTCATTCTCCTTGATTGCTCCATTACTCCCACTCAAGTTAGAGAGGCCTTCATTTCTTTAGATGATCAGATTCTCACGGTACCCGTAGAGGACATTATATTACCTTGATAACTTGTCAGTAATTTTCGCTCCATTCTCGTATATTCCGCCTATTCGCCTTATTTAACCCACCACATAGCCATCTATACATTCCATTGCATTTGTCCCGGTATGACCTCGGGAGGTCACATGTGCTTAAGATCACATGTTGATTTTAAGTCATACATGAACAAAACAAACAACAAATTTATTGCAATGAAAATATACTCTTGGTTGAACTTTATAGATAATTAGATGTTCTCCATATAACTTGTAGGGTTAAGAAAATCTTTGAAATTCAATTCCCCATCTCTTTGGGGAACTACACTTGCAGGTAATCCCTAAATGCTATAAATTTTGAGTGAACTATTTGAAAATTCAAGTTCCATACATATCAAAAGAGGTATTCCTTTGACATCAAGGGTTTCATTTCAAAGAATCTGAGGATGACTTACTACCATGTGCCAAAATTCAAAGACTATTGGGATGATTATACAGATGAATATGAATTCAGAAAAAGACTGTTTGGTAGCTTGTCATTGCAAAAAATCAAATACATCAAATTATAAACAGTTCCTGAAGGTATGGTTGATGATGATTCTGACATTTATGTGGTGGAATATATAATATCCATTCAGTAAGCTATTCTATACCTACTATTGATTGGTATTAGAAGAAAGAAAAACCCATATGATTTGAATAATTGTATGCTCTTGAGAACAAGGTATTCGTTCAATAGAAAAATTAAGGAATTCAAAGAATCTCATAAGACATCTTCTTCCCGAGGAGGCCTCTACTTCAAAAAGGATGTCCCAGCTCAACAAATTCCTTCCTCCTATCCCTTGGACATAGGAACCAATGTTTATGTGAAGAAATATAAATCAAAATAGGATTAAAAGAAAAAGAAACAATTGAGCAAGGAGTGGAGAAAGAGAAAAGCACAATAAATGACTAGTGAAGTTTGCCACCTCATGAAAAATCATCACATCCTTCTGATTAAGAATCAATACTAAGAATAAATAAGATGAATGAATAAGAAGGAAAATAATGTGAAGAGAGTGAAGAAGAGGATGAGTTTGAAATAATTGAGCCAGACTCAAGGAAAAGATATGTCTTAAGGCCCAAGTTGGAAGTTAGAAGGCTTATTTTTTCTTACATTTTGACTTCCACTATAGAGTATCCTTTTTCTTAGCCTCCAAGTTCCCAGAGTTCCCTATGTTTTCTCCTCCAACATCTTCTTCTAGTTATTATTTCACCTAGGTCCAAACCATTATTGATAATAGGAAAATAAAATCACAATCTCAGATTATGGTTCTTGAATTTGATGCAGTAGCTACTCTCCTTCTTGGCACATCTCATCCTTCTCCTAAAAAAGCCAAGAAAACTTCTCATTTGGTTTTTGATTCAAAAGGACAAAAATTCTTGGAGATTGATATACCAAAGGGGAATAAAAGTGAGAACGATTTATCTATTTCAAATCTAAAGTTCACTAGTATCTCACTAAGAGAATCAACTCCTGAGGGTGAAGTTCATAACCTTAGAGAGACTGTCTCTAAGGTCATTGAGAGAGTCAAGAAAGGAAAGAAAACTCAAGAGAAACTTGAGGAGCAGGTGTAGATTTTTTATAATTTCATCAAGTCTTTCCTCTCATCAGATAAGACTCCTCTTGATCCTACTCCCCTCTCCACACTTCCACCCACTATTGTTAGGATTGATGTCAAAGCCATCACAAAGATTCAAAAACATGTTACATTTGGTAAGGTTGTCGAGGCTTGGGTTGAAGGCATTCTAGTTTCAGGTTTGCAATTCATAGATGAATTATACATAGTATATATTAATATCACCTCAGCCCAAGAGAAAATCAATTCAGGAATTGACACCATTGATAATGAACTCAAAATTTTGGCAGATTACATGCAAGATCTTCAAATCATGAGCTTAACAGATGAGAAAATACTTCTCTCTCAAAATATTTTTGATGAATTAAATAATAACTTTTCAAGAACTTGGACCTTCAGTGTGGAGTGGAGGATAAAAGTTCTAGAAGAGACTGTAATTGAATTGAAGAATGTTGTACAAAAGGGTGAATCATTGAAAGTTGAGATCTTTGGAGATTTGTAATCTCTTTGTTGTCAACTCTTTAAGGAAAATTCATCTAAGAAAGGAATCTAGTTGACCAAATTAAGGAAAATTTCAATTCACTCATAAAGGAGAAGTTATTCAGGGAAGAATTGATTGACAAGGATAAGATCGAAGAAATTTTTGAACTCAACATTGTTGTGTAGAAACAACAAAAGGACTTGTGTAAAATGGTGGAATTTCCAAGGAAATGGAGTATTACCTTGGAAGTTGGATAATTAATCTTACAAACACCATTGATCCCAAAAGCATGGATATTGAAACTACAGTAACAAAGTTTTGAATACATGTGCTCAAACTCAGGGTGTTAGCCTTAATTGTTCCTGTTGTTCCTTCCTCTTCCGTATCATAAAGACTTCTAATTGTTATATTTTGAAGTTGGAATTATAAAAAACAAAATTGTAAAATAAATCCAACTTATGTAATTAATTAATTAAGTGTTTAACACTTAATTAGTAATAGTTAGTTAGAAAAGGTAGTTACATCCTTTCCTTATCCTATATAAGGCCTCATTTCATTTGTAAAAGGGGTTGGATATTGGTGCATCTAGATGTAAATATACATATTTTGAGCAATACAAAAGAAAACCCTCTTTTCTTCATTCAAGTTCTTTTGAGTCTTATTAATGTGTTGTTTTTTCTATCTGAAAATGAACAAAAATGTGTTTAATTCATGGAGCAAAATGTGTTCTTTGATTCATTTACAATGTGATGTGGATTTTTCATTTATGAAAACACACATGTTATGTATTTCATTTGTACACATGAGTAAATAATGTTCTACAATCTTCTTATTTGAAAGTGTTCCTTCTTCCTTCCTCAAATTCATAGAGTTAGTTGGTAATCATTGGAAAAACAAGAAGGAATTACTTATCCTTGATCAGTTGGTTAGTTGTAAATGTGTTTCTCTGATTAACTTGTCTTGCCCCAGTTTTATTGTTGTAATTACTCCATTCCATTTCCTTTGTTTATCTTCTATATTGAGAACTATGAATCCATTTCATGATAAACCAATATCCTCATCAAGAATTAAGTAGTTTGTATATTTGTAAATACTTAGGTTTTTTGAGTTTTTTTAATAAGGGAACCTCCCCACTAAACAGGAGGGACTGTTGTACCCTAAAACCAGTTGATTGTCCTAAAACCAATTTTCCAACCAACATTTTTTTGGTGCCCACTATGGGGTACATGTATTGTGACATCCAAAGAATACTTTTCACCATGAACAATATAGATATTTTGTCACACTAGTTGAGTGGAGATACACTCGGAAGGCTCAAAGGTATTGAAGATCCTACTTATTCAGTTACAACAACAATGTGCGCTTTTCAATTATCTCAGAAAAATAAAGGTAAAAGAAATAGATCAACAAGAACACCTCTAACAAAGAGGAGACCTGATCCATCTTCACAAGTAAGTTCTACTACTCAAGCTTTGATTCTAACAGATGTTACTCTTCTTCTACAAATATTTTTCCCAGAATGGTTGCACCAGTTCCCTAGGGAAAAAATATTAGGCCCCAAATCTTTCTTAACCTCTCCATGATTTCCTAAAGGAATTCATAGAAGAACTTCCACAAAATTCAGAGGAGATGGAAAATTTCATCTGAGATGAACATCTCACAACTTTCTTTGTATTGCATGTGGGGTCCTCAGAGTTGCACATGAGGATGTATTTATTAGAATGTTTTTGGAAAGCCTGCAAGACAATGTTGTTGAATGGTTCTATCATCTTTCACCTAGTAGTATTACTAACTAGGAAATAATGAAAACTAAATTTGATGCAAGGTTCAAATTAGTAGAATATGCACATGCACTTTTGCCCAACTCTCTTAGATGAAGAAGGATCCTTATGAGCCAATGCAGGAATTCATAGAAAAATTTAATAGATTGGTTTAAAAAATCCCATTGCTTCCTATCCTACTCCTAAAAATTTGAAATGTTTCTTCATCAATGCTCAACTCCCTGAGGTAATTTTTACATTGATAAGGGCATGATTACCAAATTTGGAACAAGAGCAAGATTTGGCCATAAGTGTTGAAGATGATATGATCATGTTGGGTAAACTGAAGAAAGAACCATCTAACTCTAAAGCTTCCACTTCAGGTCCATCAAATTTTGATTAATTACTTCAAAAGTTGGCTAATGAAATGATTTCTATCAAAAAGTAACTTTCTCAAATGTTCCATATAAGGATATTCCTTGAAAGAATTTCAAGTCCAAGGAATCATTTACCTGTTTACTCAACCTAAACTTTTCATTAAAGATCCTACTGTGAAGGTTCCAGTTAATGCAACATGTGAAGTGGAAGAAGCAAAATAGGGATAGGTTATGATTGTGAATTAGAAGAAGTTGAAGAAAGCTGAAGAAGTCAATGAAGAGGCTTGAAGAATCTCAAATCATCTATGTTATTTATGAATCTGAAAGAAGAAGATTATGAGGAAGTAGTGGTGGAAATGAATAGTGAGTCCTATCCTTGTCATGACAGGGAACAACTTAGTAAGAAGAAGGAAATTATTCAACTAGATAAGAAAGAAAAGGATTAAGGAAGCCCCAACTACTATCCCCATTGTTTCTAAGAGAGGATCACCTATTCCTTCTGTTGCTAAAAAAGTAAGTATCACTGCACCTTCAAGTTCCCCTTCCTCTTCAATTACTATGTCTAAACCAAGCTTAACTCCAAAGGTTGATAAACATAAATCCATTATTGTTTCTAGTCAAGAAACCTCATCATCTTCACTATCTTTTGATATCATAGATCATATCAAGAAAACTAAAATTCAAATATTTGAAGCTTAATTCTATCAAACCCACCTTGGAGGCCTTTTCTCAAGTTGGTAAGTTTGTGAATGCTAAGCCTACCCAAGACCACCCCTTCTTCTAAAGGACTCTTTCCTACTCCCAAATATCCCTCTCCATAAAATCTAATGGCTCTTCCAGTTTCCTCTACATTTGAAAATATTGAACCTTTTTATGACTTTGCTAATAGATGGGCATAAGCTAAGAAATTGTGTTATTGATTTATGGAGCATTAGATAATGTAATGCCCATTTGCAGAAGTTTCCATGTATTAGGCCTCAGATTAACCCAAAAAATTGGTTCTTGTTATTCTATGAATACTAAGGAGGTACCTTTGGTAGGAAATAATTAAATATGCTCAAGTGGATTTTTTTCTTTTCCTCGAAAATTGAGTCAAAGCCACTATCCTTGTTGGTGACATACCTCCATCTTATGGGATGCTCTTAAGAATAAATTTTTGTAGAGATGTAGGAGGCAAGATTCAAATGGAAAAGTCTCATGCAGTGATCCCAGTAAATGGAGAGATGAATAAATTGTTACCTGGAGAGGCAGAGCCAAATATATTTTCTAGAAGATTGATGACCCTCAAGCACAGATCTTATATGAAGACATTAGACATGGGAATTATATGGTAATGTTTGAATCAGAACTGAATGTTCCTGAGGTAAGTCAAGATGAATCAAATGATGTGTGACACCTTGAGTTTGATGAAAGATGTTCTACAATAGGTTTCAGGACAAGTATTAGTCCTTGTGTCACCCACTGATGAACTTCACCCATTCTCATATAAATTGCAGTTTGCCAATACCAAAAATATTGTTGAGTATGAGGCCCTTCTTCTTGGCCTAGCAGAAATAAAATATATGGGAATAAAGAACCTTCATACATAAGGAGATGTAAGAGCTCATAGTTAAGCAACCTTCGGGTTCATTTTAGGTAAAGAATGAAAGGATAAAGCATTACAGAAATAAGGTATGGGATTCAAGTGAATTCCTTGATGTTTTCTCAATTGATGTTGTAAAAAGATATAACAATTCTAGAGAAGATTCCTTAGCATTTTTGGGATCCATATTTATCCCTCATCTAGACTTCACCCAAGACAAGTTCAATATTGAGATGATATTCAAAGCCAGTGTTTAGATAATGTGGATAACTGGAAAGTGTTTAATGATGATCAACATCTCATTTATTTTCTTAAATTGAATAATAACTTTATCCAATTGGATTTTGAGGGTAGTGAAGCTGGTTCTTGTGAATCAACTACCTCCACATCTAAAGAAGGAGTTGAATCTGAAAAAGATCGAGGATAGATGTATCAAGTTAAAAGGTAATAAAATACCCAGGGGTCTTATGAGTTTAGAATATTTATTTGACAAGCATGATAGATACATAAAAAAAAAAAATGTTCACAAGATACAAATCAATCATTTGAGTATGAGAAAGTTAACTTGGGAAGTGATGAAGAGCCTAATTTTTTTAATATAGGAAAGTGTTGTTCTACTGAAGAAAGGAGAAAATTAATTCAATTTTTGAAGAGATATATTTGATGTGCTTGCTTACTTCTTATCAAGATCTAAAAACTTTCAAACCAAGAGAAATGTAACACTATATCCCTTTAAAGCCATGCATTCAACCCTTCTAGGAAAAAATAGAGGCAATACAATCCTAAGAAGATTTATAGAAATTGTAAAAGTTATTAAGTGCCAAAATAATGTTTCCCATCCATCATTCAACCTAGATTGCTAATATAGTACAATGTCTACGGAAGATTAACAAATGGAGATAGAAAAGGATATTTTTTGACATTCCAAAATCTAAATCAAGCTTCCTTGAAGGATAAGTATCCTCTTCTCATTATGGATCAACAACCAAAAGTTGTGACTGGCTCTAAAATTTTATTAATGATTTATGGATTTTCAAGATATAATTATATTGAAGTTGATCTGCAAGACCAACACAAGGATGCCTTTACAACTCCATGGGGTACATTTTCTAACTGGAGGATGCATTTCACTTTGATAAACGTAGGTGCAAATTTTCAAAGGGCCGTAGATTTGGATTTTGGAGATTTGAAGAATAAATGCATTGTAGTCTACTTGGATTATATCACTATATTCTCTAAGAATAGGAAAGACCATTTGCAATACTTGTGATTTAACAAAAATAGATTTATTGTTAAACCATAATTATAGAGTCACGTATGATAATAGTTAATAAAATACAGATTTGACACAATAAATAAGTAAATAAAGTATAAAACCTAAGAAATAAGTGTAGGAAGAAGAACTTAGCTAATTTACACGTTTTTTGGGACTGGTATGAGATAGGAAAACTGCTAAACAAGAAGTGAAGAGTGTCACAAATGCTCAGGATAAATTATAGACTACAAGAATATGGGACATGGGTGTCCACGACTGGACAAGGGTACCTGGGAATTAGATTCCTCTACTGAGCGCCTGTGACTGTGAAAATCATTATAAATTGATCTTCATTATGTCACACAAGTATCAAAAATAGTCTTTATTGATCACTTGTATGTCACAACATGATCACCAAGGTACCTATAACCTATAAAACAAAGATTCTCCTGTAAAACCCACAATACCACCTTAAATACAGAAAAGAGAGATGAAATATGGTGATTCATAATGACCCTAGTGGTCACCTAACAAAGTGATCTTACAAACAAGCATTGCACTACATCTCAGACTCCATATAGTTCTTGTGAGTGTGTGCAATAATTGTGCCCTAGTATGCCCTTATGTAAGTGCACTTGATAGCGGAATATAGCTAGATGTAGTAATGTATATGGATGTGTGGATGGAATAAATAAAATTCCCCTTACCATGTAGTGTATGCAGAAAATGTAGTCCTTTGTCCCTTGATTGAATGTAAAATGGATGTTTTGAAGTGTTTTAGGTTCCTTTTGAGTGTAATCTTAGGTGATAGTAACAATGCTTAGAGTTTGGTCTATTATTATAGTCACATAGATATGTATTTATATAATTCCATTGTTTTAATTTTGTAATTGAAAATTGAAGGTTGACCCATAAGAAAATAAGAGGCCCAAAAGATAAAAGATGCCCAAAAATAGAGAGTAAGGTGAAAAGAGTTCAGGGGTGCCCAGAGGAGACGAGGGCACCTGGGCACTAGCATTTTGGCTAGGCGTTGATGTTTGAAGTCTTAAAATATAAACAAGTAAAGTACCAAATATGATCTAGGGTGTGAAAGACCATGTAGATAACAAGAAACAAAGATAAAAGGCCAAAAATAGTGGTCAATTACAAGTTTTCTTGATTAGGAATCATATGAATTATAGTATGTGTTTATGGACCTATAAATGTACCCAAGTGCATAATTTTGTGTCTAAATTTTCCCCCACTTTATGTTATTAAGTGAATACTTGATAACATAAATTAGTTCGGATATTTGTACTTGATAACCATGTCTATTGTGATGGCGATAGCGTGCCTAAGAGACAAGTGAAGTGTGGAAACTAGGAAAGGAAAGTGACCCTAGGGGTGTATGCATATGTGTTCTATCATATTGTACCTATTTTTTGTAGCTTATTATGCTTGTTAAAGGTTTATTCTTATTACACATTAAGTATGAACCTGTAAAAGAAGAGTGAACAAGTAGTCAAATATGTGTATATGAAAATTTTGTATAAGTATGTAAAGCATGTGAAAGTATGTAAAAGTAGTAAATGGAAAGTGTGCACCTGATTTTTGAAGAGTGAAAAGGATAGAAAATGTCCTAAAATGTTGTAGAGGGGTAATTTTTTTGGGTGATCTCACACCAAGAGAGAGTTATTTGGGTGATCTCATGCCTAGAGAGAGTTTTTCATGTGATCCCACACCAAGTGCGGATTTTTTTGGAAATCTCATGCCAAAGAGAAATTATTAGGGAGAGAGGTCTAGTGTTACTCTTTTTCATTTAATATTCCCTAATTATACACCATTGTAGATGGTGTGATCCTATTTTGTTCTCATTGTCCCAAATTTGTTCCAAATGTAATGTTTGTTCCGATTGAAATGGAGATAGAATGCATTCTTTTGGATAGAGGATTGTGCTTGTAATTTGAAAATTATCTATAAATTGATGTGAACTTTGTTGATCTGAGAACATTTTTGTGTTTACACCTAGGACATTAGCATCCAAGGGAGGACACAGGTACCCAAGCACTCTTGTCTGAGCCTAGGTGTTGGTGTCTATGTATTGTTAATAACCCAAGTCATATTTTGGGTCATTCTAAGACTTTATGACTACTTTATTCCTATACTTTAAATGCATTTAATGTAACTCTAAGCTGGTTTATGGGGTGATTGGTTCACTCAATGTATTCCCCCCTTGTTTATGGTGCATGCAACATTGATAGGAGAATTCATCCCAAAGAGAGGATGTGATGCTGATTTGAACTATATCCCTATAGGGGGAGGGAACGTGCATGGTAGAAACCAAGGAACATGCAAAGAAACTGGATAGGTAAATGTGTTAGTAGAAAAATATAGCAAACAATGTAACAAGCAAAGGTGCATATGAGATAGACCATGAGAATTAGGTTTCTCCCAATGTCACAGGACAATCAGGGCTGAAGTAGCCAAAAGAAGACAAGAAAAGATCATACAAGACATAGGGTATATCCCACAAACAATAGCATATAATTAGAAAGTAATGTCAAGAAAATTTTCATACAACCATGGTGGAAAATAGTTCCTGTAATGAAAATGTTTCAATGAAGCCCTCGTTAACATGCTAAAAAGATAAGGAGTATGTCAAAACATGTATGTACCAGTATAAAGTAGTGTGCCAGGAAGTAGAAGTAGTAAATAATGAAATAATAACACACGTAATGTGTGAGAAATTAGATGTCCCCAGGATCCTTGGTGGGACGTGTTTTAGCTTTTGGTGCCAAGACATCATTGCAACATGTAAGGATATGTAATAATTCTGCATTCACAACTAGGGAACAAGTTAACATGCATGTGTATATAGAAAATATATTGACATACTAAGTATCTATCTAGCATGGGAAACATAGTGTACATGTACATATAAGCAAGCAAGAATAAGTGCAACCAATATATGAAATACGTTGTGTGTATGAGTGAGATGGAATGGTATGCAATATGAATGTGATAGGAACTGCATGCCCAATAGGGGATGTAGATGAGTATGAGATAAGGCTAGTTTATAAAAGACACCTCAACAATCAACAATGAACTATAGAACAAGATTTCTTCATCAGGAAATTGTTTGAAAATGTGCACTAGACATAATAAAACATGAAGCATAGAGTGTAAAGTGTGAGTGGTGTTGGGTTCTATCTTTTTATTTAGACCCTTAGCAATCGAGTATGAACCATGGAACTAGAGTGTGATATGGTAATGATAAGATAAGTGTATGTACCATGATGTATAAGGGAGATGAGAAATACTAGAGGTGAAGCACAAAACGTAATGTGTATGTGTAGATATTAGAAAGAATTTGTAATGATTAAAAGGGGGGAAGAAAGTATGTTCCCCCCCAAGTGTGTGATGTAGAGCAAGACCATGTCATGGTAAAAAGCTTGAAATGTGTCTTGGCCATCAATATAAGGAATAGTTTGTTTGACAAAAATAATTAGATGATGAGTGGAATAGGATGAAGAGGTACCTTGAATGGTGGTAGTTTATGTGGGATTGATAATGCTTTATAATACTTTAGAGGAGGAGGATTTATACAGACTTTTAGAGTAATTTTCTTAATTACAGTTGGTAATACAATAGAATAATTTAGAGGGGGGATGATGGAGGACGGACCTTGAAAGGTCATTTCTTAGTTGGAATGGGTTGGATAGGCGACGTTTGACTTACCATAGTAGGAACATTAGAAATTATGGAATTATGATCACTATACACAGATGGATCAGATTTAGGAACCCAGTGGGATTTAGAAAATGGAGATGAACATGTAGTAGCATTTTGTGTAGTGGAATGAAATGAAATGAGACCATAATGTTTAAGGTTGCCAATTTATCATTTTAGAGCATAGTAATCATTATCAGTATGTCCATTAATTCAATTATAATTGTAATATGGGTGACCATGGTATTTTGCAATCCGATAAGGAGGATAGGAATTTTCATTTTATTTGGTAAAAGGAGGGTTTTGACAGGGGACCTACCCTATTACAATAGGATCTATAATCCAGATATGGCAATAAAAATTTCATGAGTTAAAACTAGGACCATACACCTAAAAAAACTAGATCATACAACAAAACCAGTCCATATCCAGTCCAAATACAGTTCAAAAATAGTCTAGAACTAACAAAAACCAAGCAAACTGCAAAAACATATACAAACTTCCAAAATATTTTACTTACTTTCTACATTTATCGAGGCCTCTTATGTTAATCCTATGATTTTTTTGGGCCCTTTGTGGTCAAATGATGATTGCCTCTCTATTTTTATTTGTTTTTCCATGGTTTTTTTTTTCTCCTCTTTGATTGATTTTTTTCCTCTAGTGGTGCAGCCTCCTACATCTACTCTATATTGCTTAAGTGTCATGGAGGATGATGCTTCTTGAATATTTATTTTCCCCTTTATATGGGTCACCATGATCTTTATTTCCTCACTCTTATTCTAATTTGATCCTTTTCCTGGGTTTTTTTCTTCATCTAGAATTGTTTCCAATCCTACCTTGTCTTCTGTTGTTGTTCCTTTTTCTTGGTCTTTATGTATTTATTCTTGTTTCATCTTTGTTTCTTCTCTTGATTCTTCTTGGGCCATTTCTAATGAATCTTCATCTTTCTTATGTATTTCATCCTCTTCCTCTATCTCTATGACTGGTATAAGGAGATAATTTATCTAGCTTTGTTCAAAAAATTCTCCTTCCTCCAGTGAATCTTATTCTTGTGTTTCAAGACATGCAAAAGGATTTTCTTAATCCATATACTGATTTTCATCTGATTTTTTGTTTTCTTGTTCTTTTCCTCTTTACCTAAGTCTTCTTTCTGCACTTTATCTTCATTATGTTTTTCCTTCCATTCCATTCTTTTTCTTGGTTCCCTTGTATGGCCTTCATTAACATTTTTGGGCATGCTTTGGTATTAGGACCAATTTTATTGCACTTCTTGCATCTAGAAATGGATGTCTCATATTCCAACGTCTACTTCCAACTACCTACTTTTGAATGACTAGTGAATACTTCAGGTAGCTCTTTGTCAAGATCCACATTAATACATAGTCTAGTGAAGGCTGGTATTGTTCTGGATTTGGTTGAACCATTGATGGCCACCAATGAACCTAAATATTTTTCAACACTATTCAGAAACTATTATTTACAAAAATATAGGGGTAATCCTAAGAGTTTGACCCATAGGGGAATGACATTGATATTTTATCTATCTGGGTCGAAGCCTAGGGTCCACCTTTTTAAAAATATCCCCATGGATCTAAAAAACCAGGGTCCTCCTCCTTCTATAACTTGATTACAATCTTTGGATGCTATTTAAATTGACAAGGAAAAAATATTTAGTTTGCAAAGAAATTTCCATGTTACATTTTGGTTGTCATTTTCTCCCTTCCCATCTTCTTACCACATCCACGTTAGGTTGTGGCCCATGAAATTTTCCAATCAAGGATAATTTGTTTCTTTACATCACTCTATCAATGAGCTCATCTGGAACCATGAAATGGTTTCCACTTTCAGATATTCGATGTGTGAATTTTACTTGGGTGGTCTCTGTTTCAACTCATGGGGTTTTCATAGAGACCACCCCTACCCATGTGGGTCTAGGGCCCTCTACTTCCTAAATATGTGTATCTTCACGTGCCCCTTTTCTATCCCCATATCCATGTTTCCCTTCTTTGTCTCCATCTCCTTCGTATGCATCTATGTCCCCATCCCCAGTCTTCTGTTCAGTTGTAAATTTCAAAACCATTCTCCCACCTCCCTCTCCTCCACTCCCCATCATTGATAAATTGAAATAAGGATGATAGGAATGAGTAGATTTTAAGTATATAAATTAATGAGTGAGAATATGAGGAATAATATCATGTTGTTTAGGATTGAAATCAAATTTGAGAGGTGTGGGAAGTGGCAAGACTTGGGGTCACTGATAAGATCACGTGTAGAAGACAGAAGTAGGAGGAGATGTAGAAGAATAACTAGCATTGGATTGAGAAAAATCTTTAAGATGTTGGATTTCATATGTGAGAGATGTAATCTTGGATTCCATAGCCTGAATTTTATCTTGAAATAAATAATTTAAAGATTGAATAAAATTTCAAATGGATTGATTGACATTAGGACTAATAAATTCATTAGAGAGATGATCGAATATGGCATTGACTTGTGAAGGTGGCATATTGCTAGGGAGATATATAGTGTATAGGATTTTTTGGAGAGCATCTTTCAATATGGGTGCATTTGAAGCAATTGATGCAAGAATACTTGAGAAACATTAGGATCCATGCAAGAATAAAAATGATGAGATCCAAGAGTATTCAAATGTGGGTTCTCCAAAGGATTTAAAAAAATAAACTTTTAATGCTAAACCATAATTATAGAGTCACATATGGTAAATAAATATTAAAATATAGATTTGACACAAGAAATAAACTAATAAATATGAAACCCTAGGTGCAAGAGAGAGAGAGAAATGGACTTATCCAATTTACACTCAATTCGGGAATGATGCAGAATCACAAAGATGTTGAACAGGAAGTGATTTATGACATTATTTCTCTGAATAAATTTTATAGGTTATGAAACAAGATGGACATGAGTTCTCATGGCAGGATAGGGCATCTAGGTGTTGACGACCTCTATTAGGTGCATGTGACTACAAAAATGGTTACAACTTGATCTTCATTGTGTTACACAAGTGTTGTTAATATTATATTTTTATCACATGTGTGTCGCAATATGATCGTTGATGTACCCGTAATGTGTAAAACAAAGTTTCACTTATAAACCCATAATAGCACATCAAATCTAAAAAATAAGTATGTAATATGGGGAGTCAGACTGATTACCTAGAAGTCATGCAACAGAGTGATATTATAACTGAGCATTGCACTATATATCATACTCTATGTATTTCTTGTGAGTGTGTGTAGGAATCGTGCCCTAGGATGTCCTTATGCAAGTGCACTTGATAGTGGGTTATAATTATATGTAGCAATGTAGATAGATGTCTAGATGGAATAAAGAAACTTCCCCTTCCTATGTCTATGTATGCACAAAATTCAGTCCCTTGTCCCTTAATTAAATGCCAAATGGATGGTTTGAAGTTATTTAGGCTCATTTTGAGTGCAAGCTTAGGTGATAGTAATGATGCTTAAAGCTTGGCCTCTTATTCTAGTCACATAGGTATGTATTTATATGATTCCCTTGTTTGAATTTAATAAGTAATAGTTGGATGGATAACCCATAAAAAATAAGATGCCCAAAAGATAAAAGACAGCAAAAAGATTGAGTAAGGTGAGAAAAGGTCAGGGGCACCTAGAGGGGATGAGGGTGCCTGGACATTGGCATCCTGGATGGGCACTAGTGTCTAAAGTCATAAAATATTTAAAAAGTAAAGTATCAACTGGGTTGTAGACTGTGAAACACTAGATAGATAACAAGAAAAAAAATATAAATGGCCAAAGGTAGTCGTTAATTACTAGTTTTCTTGCTAAGGAATCTTATGAATGCTAGTGTGTGTTTATGGACAGAGAAATATATCCAAGTGCATAATTTTTTAAAATCGAAGTATAGTGCAAATGATGAAAGATAAATAGTATTTTCAATGGATTGCAGAAGGGAAGAAGGCTTTTGAAGAAATAAAGAAAGATGTTGCAAGAACACAAGCTATCGCTTGTCCTAATTTTGATAAGGATTTCATCATCTACTATTATACCTTAGAACACACCTTGTATACTATTCTGGTTTAGAATAATTTTAAAGGATATGAAGTTCCAATTTTCTTTATGAGTTATGTTCTAATAAATCATGAATTTAAGTATTCTCAACTCGAGCAACATGCTTTTTCCATTGTTAAAGTTGTAAAATAGTTCAGGTTCTACATTCTCAATTCCCATTCTACTAATTTTGTTCTTGATACAACCGTGAAATCTATCTTAACTCAAAAAGAGTTTAGATCTAAGAGAGGGAATTGGCTGGCCAAGTATAAGAATATGACATCGATATCAAGCCAACCAAGTTGGTCTAAGGTTAGGGTTTGTGTCAGTTCATTACAGAGAGTGAAAAAGGAGATTCAAGTGACAAAGAGGTTATTGAAAAGATTACGGTTATTTTATTAAGTTCTACGGATGAATGGTACTCTAATATTTCCCATTTTATCACATATAGATAATGTCCCACGCATTTCAGTGCTAAAGAAAAGAGATCCATCAACCTTATAACTACCAAGTATGTCCTTTAGGAAAACTTTCTTTTTAAGAATGGTATTGATGTTCGCTTCCTAATATGTGGGGAAAAATAACAACAGAAGAGATTGCTAAGAGCTTACCATGATCATGCATGTTGAAGGACTTTTTCTTCTTCAGTGATTTCCCACAAGATTTTTTGGGGAGGATATTATTCGCCAACCTTGTTCATGGATGTAACTAAATGGGTCTCAAAGTGTGAAGCTTGCCAAACCTTTGTTGGGAGACCTAAGACCTACATCATATCATGGGAGTTATGTAATTCACTATAAATATTTTGTTATGAAGCTGTGTGTTGGCTACCAAACCACTCGAGAAGAAGATTATTTAAACCCCGGTTGGGGAGTAAATTACATACACACACACATAAACATTTTAGAGATTGGTCAATAATTTTTATGTGGTCTAAGTGAAGGCAAGTGGTGGGCATTAGAGAGGGGAATTTTTGACGGGTTTGCTAACTGGGGTATGTAAAGTATAACCCAAGATGGTTCCTGGATAGGGCAAGAAGATATTTTAATTTATTATTTCCTCCGGAAAATGTGGCCATAACTTGAGGTGTTGGATCTCGGTCACCACTTAATAATTCATTAAGCAATACATAGTCTTCCTTAGTACCTAACTATATATGTATTATATTTTATAACTCTTGTTTTATTTAATAAAAAAATTCCACACATATGAAATCAATTATATATATATATATATATATATATATATATATATTGATGTTTTTGAATGCAATAAAAACTCATGTTTAATAAAGAATTGTAACTTTTATATGGAAAATTAATTCATTATCATTAATATATTAATCTAGAAAAAGTTATGTCACATAGACCCTCAATAGTCAATTATGAACCGTGGAACTAGAGTGTGTCATAGGGTAGTGAAGATAGAAGTTGTGCATAAATGTGTATAATAGACACTAGATGTAAAAAATGGAGCATAATGTGTATGTGTAGAGAGTAGAAAGAAAAAGTAATGATTAAAAGGGGGAATAAAGTGTGATGCCCCAAAGTGTGTGATGAAAAGTATGCTACCCAATGAGAGTGAAGGGAAAGTTTCCTCCACCCGATGTCTGTGGAGATAAAGGAATGTGACAATGCTCTAATATTTTTGGTGTATGATAAGGATGATGTGCATGTGAAGGAAGGTTATGTGGTGAAGGATGTGATAAGAAATTATGTGAAGGATACCTATGAGGTGAATGAGGTGATGGGCACCTATGGGAATAAGACCTATGAGGTGAAGGAGGTGATGAGCACCTATGTGAATAAGACCTAAGAGGTGAAGGCAGTGATGAGAACCTATGGGAATAAGACCTGTAAGGTGAATGAGGTGATGAGAACCTATGTGAATAATACCTAGGAGGTGATGAATACCTATGTGAATGACTAGTGGACCTATGAAGATGAAAACATCGTGTAGTAGGACATGTACGAATAGGATAATAGGTGTTGGATATGCCTTAGATTTGAGAGGCCCCAGAGGTTTAGATATTGTAGCTGGTGAAAGAATTTCATCAAGAGGAGGTAAGATAATGGTGGTAGAATGCCTTTGATAGTGACAACTTGTTTATCATGTATGAACTTCAGACACATATGATTCATGGATGGAATAACTTGAGCAATGTGTATCCACTGCGGACCTAAAATCATGTCACAACCTTTGACTGAATATGCCACAACAAATGAAACAAGCATGGTGAGAAGTCGAATAGTAATGGGAAGTCTAATGTATCCAAAAGAGTTATAAGTTGTATATGAAATAACAGAAATTAGACATTTGATAGCCAAAAGAATGAAATAAAGCCTAAAAAAATAGGAGCCTCAAGATATATCATATTATTATTTATAGTTCATGAACTAATTGAAGCATTGATGTGTGGTGAATCAGAAGAGAACACTACATGATAATCATAATCAGAAAAGGAAATCAATGGTGGAGATGTGTCACCAAAAAGGTTAAGAAAATCAAGGGGACCTGATGAAGGAGGGGGTACAACATGATATGCATGATTAGCAGAAGAATCTAAAGCTTGTGTATAGTGCTTAGGAAAAGGGTCATTAAATATTTTGAGATTTTGTTATCATTGACCGGTTTAGAAGAAGAATATGGAGTAGGAACTTCTAATGAATTATTGTTAGTAAGATCATGTATGAGATGCCTGAGTTTGAAACAGTGATGGGTAGAATGTCCAATACATTTATGATATTCATATTTTGCAATTTTTTTTTAATTGTGGCCACGAGGGTGAAATGGATCAATATTGAGAGGTGGTGGAGAGTAACTAGATTAATTTCAAGAAGTCGAAGAAGTAGAAATCGAGGTGCATATGGTAATTTAGTGAATGTATGATTTGGAGGCTGCCATTGAAGACTTTTAGGAGGAGAGATGACATTGAAATTTTATCTTAGCTTCAATAGGTTTTGGAGAAGGTTTGAATGTTAACTTAGATTGAAACCTATTAGAAGAGGATGAAGAATAAGAATCTTGAAATTTAATTTTTCCCATAGAGAGTAAGTCTTGATAGATAGAAGCCAAATCAGGGGTGTTGGACAAGGAACCAGGTTGTGCATTAGAAGTATTGGTTTGGGGGAAATGAATGATAGAAATAAGAATAGAAGTAGGATTTTTGAGAGGTTTAGTGGAGGTGATGATAGCCAAAAAAGAACCTACAAGAGGTACAAAAGCAACATCTCGAGAGATTCGGGTAGTAATCAAAGCATTGAGAATATGTGGAACATGTGAAGGATTGACACACAAGTCTTGTCGACAATTGGTTAGCTTGTCTAATTGTTCTTGATCAACATTGATATCCTCATCAAAATATTGTTCATTATCAGATGTTTTGATGTCTTTAAGAGGAATATTTTGTGAGTTAGCAAAGGTATTATTAGATTCATCCGTTGACTTAGAAAAATAACTAATAGATGGAGGAAGATTAATGTAATCAAATGAACCAAAATGACCACTATGAGTGACAAGCATAAGAAGAAAACCATAAAGATAAGGTAAGATTCAAGCGACGGGTTCACCAAATGATTTATAAAAAAAATATCGCTAAACCCTAATTGTAGAGTCACATATGATAATAATTATTAAAATATAGATTTGACACAAGCAATAAGTAAATAAAGTAAAAAACCTAAGCAATAGGTGTAGGAAGAATAACTTAGCTGATTTATGTGGTGTCTGGGACTATTCTAAGCTAGGAAAACTGTTGAATAGGAAGTGAAGAGTGTCAAAAATGCTCAGGATAAATTACAAATTGTAAGAGTATGGCCAGACACAGGTGTCCATAGTAGGACAGGACCGCCCTAGGCGTTAGTGTCCATTATAGGTGTTAGTGTCCCTACAACAACTCTACTTTTGGTCTTTTCAGGGTCTAAACTTAGCGTCTTCCTTTTTTTTGTTTTTCACATTCCCTTTGTTGTGGGGTTCTTGTGTCACACATGTACTTGCAAAACAAACCCTAGCTACATGCACAAAGCTCAAGTAAACATTAGATGAAATAAATAATGTATATGTTTGAGTCATACTGACCTCGGTGGTCACCCCAATGTGATTGTCTTTGAGTGTTGCACTACATTTTAAAATCTATGTAGTTCTTGTGAGTGTATGATTTGAACTGTGTCCCTCAGAGCTAGGTTTCCCTTGTGACATTCGTTACACTTAATAGTAGGATGTAGCTAGACTACTTAGCCCCCAAGATAGAATGTGTGAAATGAAATATCAAAATGAACTTCCCCTTCCTATGTCATCTATACACCCAGTTGTTGCAAGTTCCTTGAGTGTTGCTGAATGTAGATGGTAGATAGATGATTTGGATTGCCCAAAATGTCCTGCCCTAATAATGAATTAGTAAGTTGTGATGATAGTATATGACTTAATGCTTGTTCATTGAAATTCGAACACTTAATGACACCATTTATAAGATTGCCGAGGTCATGAATTTCGTAATTGATAAGACTGGAAGACCTCAAATCATAAGTGAATAAATATGTCCACAAGTTGGAAAGAGATACAAAATAAGTGAGTAAGGTGAGAAAGGGTTAGGGGCGCTAAGAGAGGACATGGGAAATAGGTACCTTTGTCCTGGTTGGGCGCTAGTGTTCGGAGCCATAAAAGATAAATCAGTAAGATTATGATTGGATTGTAGGGTGTGCAGGGACCAAATGTGACACAAGAATACAAGATCATATATGTAAGTAGCCAAGATATAGTCTTCATAATCACTAGTTTTATTTCTTAGGAAACATGTAAATGTAAATGTATGCTTTTAGGACCTAAGAATATGTTTCACTAGCGCGTGATCTTGTGTCTACTTGGAATATCATGCATTCTAACAACACTCATTAGAGGTGATGAATGTAATAGTAATACGAGGCATTCACCTTATCGTGACTACAATACCCTACTCAAATTCATAACATAACCAGTTATCTTAGAATGTCATGTAGTGGTGATACTTGACTACCCTTGACATTTGAAACCCACCGAATTCCAAATTCAAATGTTGCAGTACATGCCCTTGTGTAGGATCATTAACATTTTGTAGTATTCCTTGGTGTTTGTCCTATTGATGGGAGTGTGATCTAAGCTAACATGCCTATGATTTCCCATTCACATCTCTTCCCATATACTCACATCCCTATATTGTTGATTTGACTAACTCCATAGTCATATGTAGATTGGCATCATGTACCTTTACACACTTCTAACATCTGGTGTAGTGTGCTTTAGTTGTGACCATTTAACCCTTTGTTCCTTCCAAAACCCTTTGGCAATACTTAAGAGTGACTTGTGTACAATCGTACGAAGAATAAGTCATACCCTTAGGAACTTTGAATGCATATGTGAAATGGAGTAAGTTATACTCTTTTACATCCAATGAGTGCTTCAGACATGTAGTAGTGCATTGGACCTTAAATAACTGTACACATTGATTCTCTGGAATTTTGCTCCATTCCAGCCTTGAAGTGATTTTGGAATTGATATATTGGTAAATAATAAGCTTGGTAAGAGTATTAGGAAACCGATACAATGATATTGACTTGCTTGGGAAACTCAGCCTTAGAAATAGGTTATCGATATCTTCATAATAATGCTCAATCACTGTCTTGTTTTGTATGGAATTCCTGACATTACTAACTTCTTATTCAAATTGAAAACACATTCGAAAGATTTTCCAAGATCCATTGACCATACATTTAGTCGTCCTCAAGAATTTATATCACATCTTGATTCAAAATATAAGGTCCAAAACAATAAGCATGTGATCTAGCAGCGATCAACCAAGTTATCAGAATGATGTACATACATAGTGGTACTAATTCTAACTAAATTAATATTATCTTGACATGACTTATCTTACTAAAGTACATTCTTATGTAGAGAATTAATGTAGCAAGTCAAGACTAACTAGCTAGAGAGATGTAAATATTATATATACTTTGAATGTGAAAAATTAATTCTTAGTTAAGGAGAGCATAGCCGAACTAATCATATGTCAAAGGGTAAGTGTACATGAAAATACTCACATAAACTATACGTAACAGATCCCACACATCTTTGTAAATTTGGTAGCCAAAACTAATATAGTTTCAGGGCCTACACAGATCTAAAATCAAAAGCCTGTAGAAAATAAAAGAACACAACACATGAGACAATATTTACGTTGCGGTGATAAGGGGAATTTGGGCTACGTCCTACTAAGAATCACTTGAGAAAGATTTTATTACAGAGCCACTTAATAGAACTCAACAATACAATTTGGCAGCCACTCTGTTTGGAGATTGTCTCTAAACAAATCAATCATCTCACCTTGCTCACCATGCAACACACTTGAACTCACAGTTCCTACATATTCAGATAAAACAAATATGTGATGTACAGTGGTATTCTACCAGGATGCACAGAAACACATCAATAGGTAACTGTATAATGGCAGTTCTCCTCTATTAGCTGTGGGTACCAAAACGTTGCAGACTGCCCATGAATCTCTTCATATCTCTTGATGACGTGTCAAAAGTGAAAATGTCTCATGTATTTGAGATCGGAGATCCGTCTCTCGGTTTTTGTGTATCAGACATATTTTTTATGTTGGTCAAAAATGTAATTGTTGTTGGGTTGCACCCTATAACTTTATCTTGTTCCTCTCTTGATAGTTTGTCTCTGCCTTTGTTTCTTTTGTAATACACCCCCGGCTCAGTTACTTGTTGCTCATTTCTCATAGACATGTTTTGACAGAGATTTGTTATATTTTGGACATTACATTAGGAGATTTGATCTGATTAGGCATGTATGGACATTTAGGCGTATAATGTCGATTTAGCTTGATTACTATGTTGTTTGCATTATCTTATGATGTCATGGATACTAATTGATATGATGTTGTTTTGGAACGTAGTTATATTGATGGATACTCAGTTTGTTGCATGTTGGGATTCTATGGATACATGTCATTTTATCATTGTGACTAACTTATGGTGAATTATGTATAGTTGTGCACGTTGTCGCACTTTCGATTCCAGAAAGATGAAATGTTAGTCTAGAATTCATTGATATCTTATTTAGTAGTTGATTTATATTTTATCAGACAGGTGCGTTTAATGTGTGCAATGAGTGTGCAGGTGACAGGTCACAGGAGAACGTGGGACTCAGGCCAGCTACGTAACTTTGCACAAGCAGCCCACGGGCTAAGTCCTAGCCATGTTTATTGCTTGAGGCCTTAGCATTAGAATTATTGTTTTGGGCACCATGGGTGACCCTCATTTGTAATGTAATATGTCTTGTAATTATTAATTTTGCTTAGGGTGTTTAGTTTGTGTTGTAAACTTGTTTTGGGGAATTAATGACCCCACTTGCATTAAGTTTTGAATTAGATTAATGATGTAATTAATCTAGAGGGTTTAGGGTCACATGTGAACCCTTGGGTGGTCCCCACACCCTCTAACCTTGTGCCAAATTTTGCCAAACCCGAAATTGGGTTATTTTGGGCATTTTTAGGGACCCCTTTTTAGTTTGGGAGTTCCCTTAACATAAAAATGAGCCCTTGGACCCTACCTAATAGGTAGGGGGGCTTATTTCCAAGGCTAGAGGGAGTTTTCCCTCCCTTTTTACCTCTTGTTTGGTCACATCCATGTAAGGGGTATGGTTTAGTGTGCTTGTTAAAAGTTGCACAAGAATTGTTTTGTTATCATTTAGAGTAATTTGGGAGAAGAGGGCTAAAAGGCATTTTACCCTTTCTCTCTTTTGTTTTGGCATCTTTGACCTTGAAGGAGGAGAGGGGTGACACATGTCACCCCCTCATTTGTGAGGATTTTTTCTTGCTCCTCTTCAAATTCCCCCTCATGGGAAAAGAAGAGAACTTTTTTTTGGAGATTTTTCTTGGATGCTTGTGGATTTGGAGCTAGAGTTTGCTTGGGTCAAGAAGTGGAAAAGATTGAAGTTGGAAAGCTTTTTGGAGAGCTTTCTTTGAGGTAGGCTCTTAAGCTTTATTGTATGTGTTGTATTCATGCTAGTTGTTATATTTGTTTACTTGGAAATGTGGTTGTTGCATGTGGATTTTTATTTATTGTTACTTGTTTTTGCTCCCTCCATCATATGGCATGATGGAGTTTTGGAGTTGTGGGGGAAGAGAGAGGGATTTTTCCCTCTCAATCCTCATAGGCTTGATGGGCAAGCCTTGTAGGATTTAGTTTTTTTCCCCTCAAATGGTTTGAGGTGGGGATGGTAATTCATTTGGCTTGAATCTCCTTCCCCATTCTTGGTAAGGAAACCCCTTTGGGGTTTGAAAATCCTTCCAAGAAGGATTTGGTGAAAGAGTGGAGAAATAAGGAGGGCTTGAATGAATTAGGAGAAATAAGGAGGGTATGGAGATCTTGTTTTAATGCAACTATTGTTGGTTACAAATTTTGGAGAACTCCTCTCCTCTCTTCCCCATTTGTTTTAGAGGTAGAACTTGGGTTCTCCTCTTTTTCATCTTTGTAAAATTTGGAGTCTTGTTTATACTTGTCTTGTGTTTTCATGTGGATGTATCATTGTTTGTTCACCCTCATTCTTGTGCATAGTTGTGGATTTTTGTCCTCTTTCCCATGGGCTTGGGGGAGGCTAGCATGCATCCCAACCTTGGGAAAGGCATGTAATGATGCCTATGGTTGGGTGGCAAAACAAGCTTCTTCTCCTTGGTTGGATTTCTTGAAGGCATGGAAATTGGATCTCAAAGTTGATAGTTGGTGGTAGTTGGAGGCTCTATTTGTTCTCTCTTCCCTTGTGAAACTTTCCTTGTAACCTTAAAGTATGGCATTATGTGGGAATATGGCTTGGCATGAAAAAGTTTCATCTTGTATATTGAACACCACTTGTAAGATTGTATTCATTTGTAATTTGAAAGCCTTCCTTTCAATCTTGGAAAGGAGTTTGTTAGTTTGTCTCCTTATGTATTTCAGCATAGATTAGGCATGATTATTGAAATGCAAGAGAAGTATTGAAAAACACTTATACTTTTCAAAGATGCATTGAATGTAAAATAGTTATATTCCTTTACAAGCATTGATTTTTGAATATCTTTTTTGATAAAGAAAGAGCCATTTAATGGAAAAGTGTTTTTCTTTTATCAAAGAAATAATATTACTTGTTGAAAGTTTTTTTTTACTTGTTTAAAAATTGAAATGATCATTTTATTGACAATTGGAAAATAAAAAATAATCCTCTCTTTTAATGTTTGTAATAGTAATGATGGAATAAGAATAGCTTTGAAAATTTTTTCTTCCTATGTTAAGTTTTAATGTAGTTGTTTTCTTTTAAGCAAAACACATTTGAAATAAGTAATCTTCTTTGAAAAGTTTCTTTTAGAAATAAGTTTTCTATCTTATTGGAAAATGGTTTTTACCTTCTTTTTACACAAAATACTTAAATATTTTATTAATCTGAATAGTTAATGCCTATGAAATGATTAGTTCATTGTTTACTTAAAAATATCGGTTTTTGCATATTTTTCAATTTAAAAACTTATAAATATTCATATATTATTTTGTATAATTTAATCCTGCAGATGTTTATAATATAAAATATCTTATAGTTTGTGCAAGCATGCAAATTGATTTTATATATATATTTATACATATAGAATATACATATATATATATATATATATATTATATATATTATATATATAAATATAAATACATATATATATATATATATATATTATATATATATATATATTAATATATATATATATATATACATATAATATATATAATATATATATAAATATTTATAATATATTTATAATACATACTAAAAAAATATACAAAAAAAAAAAAAATTGTTTTTATAAAGTTTTTAAAAAACATTGAAATCTAAAATTAAAAAAATTGATTTGGGGGGAAGGTCGAACCCTCCCCCCCCCTTATTTGTCCCCAGCCCCTGCTCCCCAGTCCAGCGCCGCTACACCGCGACCACCCTTGCTACTTCCCCCAACCAGTCTAGCCCCCTCCACACGGCCCCAGCTGAATTCCACGCCCTTTGCTGCCCTCCACGACACCCCCCAACTGTCCTCCCCCCCACCCTCCCTGTTCTGCCCCCTGTCCCACTGCTCAAATCCCACCACTCCCTGCTGCCACCCCTTCTCCACCCTCCATGTCGCTGCAGCCACTGCCACCCCCTGCCGACCCATGGCCATTGTCTTCCATCCACCCTCCCCATGCTCTCCTTTCCAGCGCAACCCCTCACTTACAAATATATATAAATGTAAATAAATATAAATATGTTGTATTTATGTACATACATATAATGGATATAATGTTTATTTTGATTTGTTTGTAAATAAATCACAAAAAACAATAAAAAATCAGGGGAACTTGAAACTCATTTCCATATGGCTCCTCCCACAACCTGCAAGAAACAAACAAAGCCAAATGAAGAGAAAATGAGAAGAGGAAAAGAGAAACATAAAGAAAGTTAGGGCAACATTAGGGTAAATTTCAAATCAAGGGCCAAGATTAGATTAGATCCAAGGGCCCATGTTTATTCCTACCACATTTTTAAGTCATGAACTTTTTTTATGGGAGTGAGAATTACAAAATTAAAAAGGGGTGTGGGCAAATAATTATAAAAAGGGGAAAACTAATAAATTTAAAAGGGTGTGTATTTATTTGAGTAAACTTTGTGTAAATTTAATCTTAAGAATAGGTAATTAATTTGTTTTGGGCTAGTTTTTGATTTTTGAACAATAATTAATAATTATTATGAATTAAATATTATGACAATTAAAAAATAAATAGTAGCATTAGTAATTAGTTTAAAAAATAAAAAAATAAAAAATTACCCCAAATTTTTAGTTTCACATGGTTTTGTTTTCGATGTCTCGAGGCGGGGCATTACATTTGGTATCAGAGCAGAGGTTCGCACATGCGGACACTCTGGGTAATCAATCAACTAGTTAACAACATTGGTAATAACATTAAAAGTAAATAAATAAATAAAATAATTAAACATTTTCCACAACCATTTAATAACCTCTTCGCTCACCTCGTGTACAGGATGGCACCCAAGAGGGGACGATCAGCTAGAGGCTTGGGGCGTAGTGCACCTACGTGGGAGCCGCCGGCACCCGAATTTGGGCCTCAGATATTAGAGGTCCTGCAGTAGCTGATAGGCATTGTGGAGCAGTGTCTTCCACCACCGCAGGAGGCGAGAGAGGAGATTCCATTGGGAGATGAGGAGCCGATAGGTGAGGATGTGCATTCAGAGCCGCTAGAGCATGATACACCAAGGTAGGAGAGGTCACGTAGCCCTTCCATTCATCATGAGAGGGTAGCCTCGTACCATCATAGCCACTCACACAGTCTCGAGGGACCATTTGGGGATAGGTGACCCCTTTCACCTGTTGGACTACATCGCCAGGATCGAGATACAGGCAGTGTGATTAGAGATCTTCTTCGCTTGTAGCCGCCTACCTACACCAGCTCTACAGATGGCTTTGGGGCTGAGTCATGGCTCCTTAGCTTGGATAGTTGCTTTGGCTTGCACTCTTACGAGAGCAATGTCAAGGAAAGGTTCACCATACACCTCCTCTGAGACGCAACAGGTGTTTGGTGGAGGAATGAGGAGTGGAAGCTCCATCTGACTCGAGAGACAGTGACCTGGGAGATGTTTGAGGAGTGATTCAGGGCTCGTTATATGTCAGAGCATTTCATGCAGAAGAGGATTGATGAGTTTCATGACTTATGACAGGGATTCTGGCACAGTAGTGCAGTATGAGAGCAGGTTCCTGGATCTTCTGCAGTATGTGGACTACCTGCAAGATGAGAAATTACAGGTTAACAGGTTTATTCGAGGCCTTAATGCAGATATAGCAGGAGCAGTTAGGATGTTATCTCCTCCCACACTTGAGAAGGCCATTGAGAAGGCCTACTTAGCTGAGGAGAACAGGACCAAGGCATAGGAGCACCGAGATAGAAACAAGAGCAAGTTTCAGGAGAGGATACAGGCCTTTCAGAGTTCAGAGGTCACGGGGTACAGCACCACCCCCTAGAGGAGGATTCTGGCCTCTGGAAGTAGTCATGAGGGCTCCACCACACTCGCAGCAGCAGACACAACGTCATGGCCACCAGCAGTAGAGGGCTAGATAGACTCAGAGTTTTCAGAGAGGTGGTACTAGAGGAGGTTTTGGTGGAGCCAAGGATAGGAGGTAGGGTACTCAGTAGGTACAGCCAGCTCACACGTAGTAGTCTGCTAGGGTTGGACCGGCAGGATCAGTACACCAGAGTACAGGAGGGACCCCATCTCAGAGGGGTACAGGAGGATGTTTCATTTGTGGATCTCTTGATCACTATGTGTGTATGTGCCCGCACAAACCCAATACCATGGATGCATAGAGAGCTGCTAGATCTGAGCAGATGGTGGGTGATGTGGGATGCGCCCATCGTGTATATGCAGTGGTTGACAACCGCCAGGTCGAGCATCAGGCCACAGTCATTGAGATGACAGGTACTATCAGGGGTATTTCTATCTTAGTACTTTTTGATTCAGGTGCTTCAGATTCTTTTATATCACCTTCTATAGTGGACCAGTGTGGGCTAGTGGTGGCTAGGCAACCAGATAGTTGGCAGGTTGAGTTGGCCTCTGGGGCCAAACTCACCATGGACTCGTATGTGGAGAGTTGCGTACTTGATTTAGGAGCCTTCTCCACTACACTTGACCTCCGAGTTATCCCTCTAGGATCCTATCAGGTAGTTTTGGGTATGGATTGGCTCGAGGCTCATCGAGCTAAGGTGGATTACAGAAATAAGGTCATTGAGTGTCAGGATGATCTTGGGAGTGTAGTTGTGATTTCAGGGATGAAGAGGCCTATCTCCTTGCGCATGATCTCGGCTAAGCAACTCAAGCGGAGCATGCGTAAGGGATGTCAGTTGTTTGCTATCACCATCAGTGATCGATCAGAGAGCACTCCAGAGCATTCACCCTTAGATGATCATGCAATTTTGAGGGAGTATGCCGATGTGTTTCTAGGCGAGCTTCCAGGGTTACCACCCCACAGAGAGGTGGATTTCACCATTGATTTAGTACCTAGATCTGCACCAGTTTCTAGGGCACCCTATCAGATGATGACTCCAGAGCTTCATGAGCTCAAGATTTAGTTAGAGGAGTTGTTAGATAAGGGTCTCATTCACCCTAGTGTATCTCCTTGGGGAGCGCCAGTCATATTTGTGAAGAAGAAGGATGGTTCTCTCAGGACTTTGTGTAGACTTCAGACAGCTCAACAAAGTCACAATAAAGAACCGTTATCCACTCCCTAGGATTGATGACTTGTTTGATCAGATGCGGGGAGCGAGAGTGTTCTCCAAAATTGATCTCAAGTCAGGGTACCATCAGTTGTGCATATCAGATGCAGACATTCATAAGACAGCGTTTCACACACGTTATGGGCATTATGAGTTCACAGTTGTTCCATTTGGTTTGACTAATGCCCCAGCTGTCTTCATGAGCCTCATGAATGGAGTATTCAGGACATTTCTGGATCACTTTGTCTTAGTGTTCCTTGATGACATATTGATATATTCTCGTTTTGAGGAGGAACACGAGGAGCATTTGAGATATGTACTTTAGGTTTTGAGAGAGCATAAGTTGTATGGGAACTTGGAAAAATGTAGCTTCTTTCAGACAGAGATTCAGTACTTGGGTCATATCATATCAGGTGAGGGTATCTCAGTAGATCCCTCTAAGATACAGGCTATCATGGACTGGCCAGCACCCACATCAGTTACTGAGGTGAGGAGTTTTATGGGTTTAGCAGGGTATTACCGCAAGTTTGTACAGGACTTTTCTAGGATTGCTCACCCTATCACTTCTCTTCAGAGAAAAGGGAAGAAGTTTGATTGGTCAGAAAAGTGTGAGTAGGCCTTTCAGTTGCTTAAGGAAAGGTTAACCACGGTGCCCATCTTAGCAGTTCCAGACCCTACAGAGGATTTTGTTGTTTGTACTGATGCATCACTAGAGGGTTTGGGAGTAGTTCTTATGTAGGAGCATCGGGTTATTACCTTTGAGTCTCGTAAGCTCAAGGACTACGAGCTTAACTACCCTACTCATGACTTGGAGCTTGCAGCAGTTGTTCATGCCCTTGTGTGTTGGTGACATTTCCTTTTGGGTAGACCTTTCATTTTGAGGATAGATCATCGTAGCTTGCAACATATCTTCTCACAGCCGAACCTCAATGCTCGTCAATGGCGTTGGATGGAGTTCCTATGTGAGTATGACATGGAGGTATAGTATATCAAAGGAAAGGAAAATGTTGTTGCAGATGCACTTAGTAGACGATGACATGTGCTTGCTTCTTTGACACTTCAGTCAGATTTGAGAGGTAGGATTCTTGAGCACCTTCTAGAGGACAGGTTTTATGAGGGAGCTAGACAGATGTTGGAGTCACAGGGTTCATTAGAGGGTAGATATTCTGGGTGTGTTTTAGAGACAGATGGTTTACTTCGGTTCCATAGGCGCATCTACGTGCCTAAGGCAGGTGATCTGCGTAGCTTCATCCTCACAGAGGCTCATCGAGCCCCATATGCAGCACATCCAGGAGTGAAGAAAATGCACGCTGATCTGAGGGAGTTATATTATTGGCCAGGTCTTCGACGGGACATAGCAGATTTTGTTACACATTGCCTTGAGTGTCAGAGGGTTAAGGCAGAGCATTCTCATCCCGCAGGACTTTTACATCCTCATGATATTCCCGAGTGGAAATGGGATGTGATCTCCATGGATTTCATAGTCAGAATTCCTATGTCTTCTTATCATCATGATGCCATTATGGTCACTGTGGATAAGTTGACCAAGGTTGAGCACTTTTCGCCAACCAAGGTCACCTATAATGCACAGGCCATCGCCAAAGTATTTATGGAGGACATTGTTAGGTTGCATGGGATTCTGAAGACCATCATCAATGACAGGGATACCATCTACACTTCAGTTTTCTGGACTTCCTTTCAGACCACTCTGGGTACTCAGATTAATTTCAGCTCAGCTTATCATCCAGAGACAGATGGACAGACAGAGAGAGTTAATCAGGTACTGGAGGACATGTTGAGGATGTATGTGATGGACCAGCAGAAGAAATGGGAAGATTATTTGCATTTAGTTGAGTTTTCCTACAACAACAGCTATCATAGTTCCATTGGTATGGCTCCTTACCAGGCTTTGTATGGACGACCTTGTAGGACACCTTTGAGTTGGGACAGACTAGATGACAGGATTATTCTGGGACCAGCATATCTATAGGATTTAGAGCAGTAGGTTGTTCTGATTAGACAATGTCTTGAGCAGGCTAGAGCATGCCAGAAGGCATATGCAGACACCAAGAGGATTGATCATCACTTCTCAGTGGGTGACAAAGTCTTCTTGAGAGTTCACCCGCATAAGAGCCCAATCCGCTATGGAAAGGGTTCTAAGCTATCACCTCATTTTGTGGGGCCTTTTGATATTTTAGAGGTCATCGGTCCAGTTGCCTATCACCTAGCTTTGCCACCACGCCTTGCACGGGCCCACGATGTATTTCATGTTTTTGTACTACGTAGATATGTACCAGATGTTTCTCATGTTTTGGATTGGTCGGCATTACAGGTAGAGGATGGAGGACAGTGGAGACTGGAGCCCGTACGCATACTAGAGCACAGGAGGTTGGCCCTTCGGGGTCGAGACTTGGACCAGGTTAGAGTGCAGTGGGACCGATATGATGAGACAACAGCTACCTGGGAGGATGTGACACCTTTGAGGGCTAGATATCCCTATCTCTTTCAGTGACTTCCAGGAGGAAGTCTAATTTTAGTAGAGGGGGATGTAGTGCCCACACTTTTATAGCTCAGTTACTTGTTGCTTCCTCTTACTCATAGACATGTTTTGATAGAGATTTGTTATATTTTGGACATTATTTTTAGAGATTTGATCTTATTAGACATGTATGGACATTTAGACGTATAACACCAATTTAGCTTGATCACTATGTTGTAGCATTATCTTATGATGTCATGGATACTAATTGATATGATGTTGTTTTGGTAACAAAATTATATTGATGGATACTCAGTTTGTTGCATGTTGGGATTCTATGGATACATGTCATTTTATCATTATGACTAACTTATGGTGAATTATGTATAGTTGTGCACGTTGTCACACTTTTGATTCCAGAAAGATGAAATGTTAGTCTAGAATTCATTGATATCTTATTTAGTAGTTGATTTATATTTTATCGGACAGGTGTGTTTAATGTGTGCAATGAGTGTGCAGGTGACAGGTCACAGGAGAACGTGGGACTCAGGCCAGCTATGTAACTTTACACAAGCAGCCCACAGGCTAAGTCCTAGCCATGTTTATTGCTTGAGGCCTTAGCATTAGAATTATTGTTTTGGGCACCATGGGTGACCCTCATTTGTAATGTAATATGTCTTGTAATTATTAATTTTGCTTAGGGTGTTTAGTTGTGTTGTAAACTTGTTTTGGGGAATTAATGACCCCACTTGCATTAAGTTTTGAATTAGATTAATGATGTACTTAATCTAGAGGGTTTAGGGTCACATGTGAACCCTTGGGTGGTCCCCACACCCTCTAACCTTGTGCCAAATTTTTCAAACCCGAAATTGGGTTATTTTGGGCATTTTTAGGGACCCCTTTTTAGTTTGGGAGTTCCCTTAACATAAAAATGAGCCCTTGGACCCTACCTAATAGGTAGGGGGGCTTATTTCCAAGGCTAGAGGGAGTTTTCCCTCCCTTTTTGCCTCTTGTTTGGTCACATCCATGTAAGAGGTATGGATTAGTGTGCTTGTTAAAAGTTGCACAAGATTTATTTGTTATCAATTTAGGGTAATTTGGGAGAAGAGGGCTAAAAGTCATTTTACCCTTTCTCTCTTTTGTTTTGGCATCTTTGACCTTGAAGGAAGAGAGGGGTGACACATGTCACCCCCTCATTTGTGAGGATTTTTGTCTTGCTCCTCTTCAAATTCCCCTTCATGGGAAAAGAAGAGAACTTTTTTTTGGGGAGCTTTTGCTTGGATGCTTGGGTGATTTGGAGCTAGAGTTTGCTTGGGTCAAGAAGTGGAGAAGTTTGAAGTTGGAAAGCTTTTTGGAGAGATTTCTTTGAGGTAGGCTCTTAAGCCTTATTGTATGTGTTGTATTCATATTAGTTGTTAGATTTGTTTACTTGGAAATGTGGTTGTTGCATGTGGATTTTTGGTTATTGTTTATTTGATTTTACTCCCTCCATCATATGACATGATGGAGTTTTGGAGTTTGTGGGGAAGAGAGAGGGATTTTTCCCTCTCAATCCTTATAGGCTTGATGGGCAAACCTTGTAGGATTTAATTACTCACCTCAAATGGTTTGAGGTGGGGAAGGTGATTCATTTGGCTTGAATCTCCTTCCCCATTCTTGGTAAGGAAACCCCTTTGGGGTTTGAAAATCCTTCCAAGAAGGACTTGGTGAAAGGGAGGAGGAATAAGGAGGGTTTTGAATGAATTAGGAGAAATAAGGAGGGTATGGAGATCTTGGTTTTAATGCTTATATTATTGGTTATAACTTTTGGAGAACTTCTTTCCTCTCTTCCCCACTTTGTTTTAGAGGTAGAACTTGGTTTCTTCTCTTTTTCATCTTGTAAAATTTGGAGTCTTGTTTTACTATATTTGTCTTATTTTTCATGTGGATGTATTATTGTTTGTTCACCCTCACTCTTGTGCAAGTTATGGATGGTAGTCCTCTTTCCCATGGCCTTGGGGGAGGCTAGCATGCATTCCAACCTTGGGAAATGCATGTAATGATGCCTATGGTTGGGTGGTAAACAAGCTTCTTCTCCTTGGTTGGATTTCTTGAAGACATGGAGGTTGGCTCTCAAAGTTGGAGTTGGTGGCATCTTGGCCTCTCTTTGTTCTCTCTTCCTTTATGTGTGAATCATTGTAACCCTTTAAAGATATGGCCATGTGGAAAGATTCCTTGGCATGAAAAAGGTTTCATCTTGTGTATTGAACACCACTTGTAAGATAGGTGTATTCCATTTGTAAATTGAAGATCCTTCTTTCAACTCTTGGAAAGGAGTTGTTGGGTTGCCTCCTTATTGTATTTTAGCAAGATTTTGAAATATGAAAATATTGAAGTGTTTTGCAAATGAGATATCTTGTAAAATATTTATATTTCTTATACAAGCTTTATCTTCTGAATATCATTTTGATAAAGAAAGGTTATTTATTTGAAAAGTGATTGTTATTACATCAAAGAAATCATATTAACTTGTTGAGAGCCTCATTTACTTTAAAATAAAATATATAGAGATAAACTCTTTTATTGTATTGAAAATAAAAATAAAAATAAACACACACACACACACACACACACACACACACACACACACACACACACACACACACACACACACACACACACACAGATATACATATACATATTCCCTCTTTCGATGTTTGTAATAGTAATGATGGGAATAAGAATAGCTTTGTTTTTATTTCTTTCTATGTAAAGTTTTAATGACTTGTTCTCTTTAAAGCAAAACATATTAGAATAAGTAATATTCTTTGAAAATTTTCCTGTAGAAATGAGTTCTCTCATTTTAGTGGAAAATACTTGTTTTACATTCTTTTTCTTTATACATAATAGGTGAAATAATTAACCTAAATATATTAATGAAAAATGTTTAAGATCTCTGGTATTCACTAAGTTAACAAATTTAAAGTATTGCATCTTATATACTGAAATATTCCTTCCTTACCATTTGTCCAAAGGTATTCTTATTGCTTTATTCTTTCAGATGTAGTGCTACTTTTATTGGTTGCATATATATGTAGTACATATGTATTTTATATGGATAAGTCCATAGTATATATAATTGTAAAACATTTTTTTTTATTATTGGCAAATAGTTTTTTGAAAGGGACTATACCCTTGTACACCAAGGCTTAGAAGCCAGAATTGAAAGTTAAAGCACAAGAGATGGATCAAAATTCAAATAGAACAATAGAGCCCGATTGCAGAAAATTGTCTCAACAAACAACCGACAAAGTAATAGCAAAAAAACAACAGAAGTACAGTAATCAAACAACAATGGCATAACAACACCATTGGAAGCAACCTGCTATCCGGCCAAGAAAAATGAAACCCATGTAGCCCAGCCAGCCAATAGCAGAGATAAGAATCATCAAGGCGAAGTGTTACCCTTCAGAGGGGTAGATTTTTTCTTTTTGCTGACTGTAACCCATCCTGATGGAGCCTTCGTGGTTGGAGAAGAAGACAAAGGAGGAGTATTTTCCTTAGTCGCATTTGTCCCTTTTGGGACGTGAAGCCACGTTGTTAACATGAGAGAGATTATTTATCATTTTCAACATGCTGCCCTCAACAGCTTGTGCATTTTTCATGCTGTCTCGCAATTTGAGAATCGGTTTCTGGGGCTGAAATGGATTCAATCATTTGTATTTGCATTTGAATCTAGTCCCTTTTTTGCATCAAAAATCAGGTGTTTTCGGGAAGTGCATCTTTCTCCACCAGCTATGCTTCTCATGTTGACATTTTTCCATCCCACACTTCAGTAGAGGTGTGCCCTAAGCAAAAACATCTTCTACAATGAAAAGGAAGACCTTCATAATCAAGAGGTTGTGACCAAGTTCTATTTTACACGCTAAGGTCTATGGTTGTAGGAAGATTTTTATCAGTGTCAAGTTTCACCAAGATCCGAGCATAAGTAGTATGGGTGTAATTAGTGGTTTGAGAATCAATATAGAGTGTAGTTCCCAAGGCATTGCCAATGGATGTCAAAATAGTCATGACTCTAGAACTGGAGAGGTAAATGGGGCAGCCTGATCCAAACAGGTTTCCATGAGAAAGATTCTTTGAGTGGGTTAAAGGATGGGAACCAGGGTTTAATGATCAAATATTTAGATTGGCAGGTCCAAAGTTTGGAAGCAATGATGTTTCTATCAGCTATTGAAGAGAAAGTTACAATGAAAATACCTTTAGCACACGGATATAAGTCTATTTTTCCAGTTATAAATTGGAGTCTAGTGCTCAGAGATCCATGCGTGAAGAATAGGAAGGTTGGGCCATAGTCCCCCGAATCTACAAATCAGAGCATGCTCTTTGTAGTAAATCTCAGAGGAAATGACCTCTTCCCCGAAATGTAATAGTCATGGGGTAACATCTGCAGGTTTTCATGGAAGATTCCTTGTTGTTTAAAACATTTTTGAAGGATGACCCAATATGGCCGCGACTAGCATCTCTGTCGAGCTCCAATCTGTCACGAACTGATCCTTCCAACACAGATTTTAAATGTCTATTACCATGCATTGCCGCACCCCCAGATGGATTTGTGGTAGATCTTCGGCTAGGGTTTGCGTAGCTATTCTGAGGTGGAGGAATGGAGCTCCCCTGCAGTGAAGGCAAGGTTGATCCATGACCAGGGTGGAATCTCTGAGACAAGCCCCACAGCCGTGCTGCCTCCATCTCCCTCGCCTATCCGTTGAGTGTCTTGCCGGGTCAGATTTAGGGTTTGCTTTGGATGCAAGGGCTCGGGTAGCCACCATCCTTATCTCAGGGTTCGCATAAGCAGCGAGATTCAATAATGTATCTGATCAAGATGTTGGGGTTACTTAGTCCTGTTTATCATTGTCTCCTTATTAGTTTTCTTCTTCCCTTATCTTGTTTCTCCTTCCATACTCTCATCTTGTGTTTCTTCACTTCTTTTATTGTTATAGGTTGGATGATTTGGCACCCCTCTAGTTCATAGCTTTGGTCAAAAGCGTTTAACAATAATAAACACCATCCCTCTCATATAATTCCATACAATATATGTTGGTTTCAATAAAACAAAAGGACTTTAATATAAAAAACAAGGTTGCATAATTTTTATGCTTTAAACTAATTATTTTCAAGATAATTTGGATTATGGTTATGGATGAAAATCACTCCGTACCCCTCTTACATTGTAGTATTCCCCCTAATTGGCTAGATTTTAGTGTGATACATCCACTTTCAACATACCTGATTGTCGATGTCTACCATCGCGCAGCTCTTTAGCACCCTGTGGTAGCCTGTCCCCACCATCCCATCCCTGTTGTAGCACCAACCCTGCTCCCTCTCCATAAATGGTTACGCCTGTGAGAAGTAAATACTCATTCGATTCTATGTTTCAATGATGACCCTATTTATAAATATACATCTAGTTATTGTCTCATACATTCAGTGATGACCTATGCCTTTCTTTCTAGCCGTCATCTTGTGAAGTTTCTTGATTCTCATCCACAATGCGCCTCCAATTTCTAATCACTAACATCCAGTATATAAGAAACTTGATTCTTATTATGCGGCCCCCTGTGTTATACAAATATACAATAAAAATGTACTTATACATGCTCCATATTGGCTTGGTTGGATTGGATAACACTCTCAAATGATGATTTTGAGGATGAAATGTCTTATACTTCTATACAAAGTGATGCACATGCACATAATGATCATGAATACTTCAAACAAAATGAGATAATGAATCATAATATTGAAAGGTGTTTCTATTCACAGATGAATGTTCCGTCAACATTAGGGTAAATTTTTTATTGACACTAATGTTCATGTCTATAATAATGTCACTATTAATAATGATGTTTCCACTATTGTTTCTCTGTGTTTTGAAAATGTTATTATTAATACTTATGCCTCTAATATCTATCATCAATACAAAAATGATATTCCCAATAATGTTACTTCTATTTATCTTGATGTAACAATGATGTTAATATTAATATACCTACTATACACCTTCATGAATGCAAACATGTCAATTCCTTGTGTGTTGGTTCCAATAGTAGAACTTGTAATAAGCGTGTGCACACACACAAATATATATATATATATAATGTACCTAATGATATGGTTATTTTAGATCATGTAAACTAAAGTAAATGTCTATTTATTGGCCTGTGTAGCACTTGATGACATTTGTTTCATCAAAGAAAATATTTTTGTTCGATTCGGAGTTCCTAACAAGATCGTAACATATACATGCCCCAAATGTTTCCTCCTGCGAACTCATTGATTTTTGTTATGGCTTAATGGATATTTTCCTTTCTCATTCTTCAGATTAATATTACATGTGGAAATGGAAAAGATGAATCAACCGAACTAGAAAGAATTCTTACGTGACCATAATCTAGAAAATTAGTTGATGAATCACAATGAAATTGACACACGTAAATTATATGATGCTCTTTGTGCTGATCAGATAACACTTAAAGTATGGGATATTGGAATATAGTCACCATTTATAGTTAAGTTTATAGAATGAATGCTTAGCTTCCAAAGTGATACACTCGTGTTACTAGTCCTTACACACAAATTCCAATTAATGGATGACCAGTTCAGAGATGCCTTGGAAAAAGGGATCGTGTAATTGTAAAAATTGGAGGAATAAATGACTCAGGTGGTTTATCATATCTCATCCCATAAAAAAAGAGAAAACAAATCTTTTATAAGAAGAGTAAGTCCCATGACTTTCAATTTGGAGACATCATCCTTCTTTGGGACAAAAGGAGAGAACCTCATGGGAGTTACGGTAAGTTTGACTCACTTTGGCTTGGTCCATTTAAGATTCAGAACTTTGCTGGAGAAAATTCATATTATTTAGACTATATGGATGGAACTTATCTTCCATTACCATATAGTGGAAAATATCTTAAATTGTTTAAGTCTTGAAAGGATGACAGTCCCTTGTATATATTATTTGTTTTGGATTTTTTTGTCTATGTTTCCCTTTTTCTCTACTTTTTTGTTCTTCTTCTATGTATTTTCATGTAATATGCCTAGTGGATATGAACTGGTCTTGATAACCAAGAGATTTTGGAGTTCTTTTCTTTGTCTTGTCTACATTTTGTGTCAAGTCAAGTCAAATCAAGCCCCAGAAAGATCCAGTACTGTCATAGACCCTAGAAAATGTGAAATTTGTGAAAAAAATTTAATTTTTGGTTAATTCACCTATTTATCTCAGTTGCTTTTACCTTGTTGTTGCCTAAAATGAAGGAAAATCCAAATAGTTAAACAAATTTGAGCCAATTTGGTCCTATGTTAGATAAATCAGACTTTTGAGGAACAAGAGAAATAGTTCCTCTTATTCCCTACATCTCCGCATGAGCCGCATGTCTTGATTTCGTGGTATAAATCATCTTTTGTTTAACCCATTAGAATAGTTCTTGTGTTCCACTTGTTCCTAAATTCCTTGCATTATCCACATCACCACATCCTTCCCTTTACATTGGCTCAATTGATGATTGTGGGAACCGATGGAACTATTGGAACTTGTTCCTATGGGCTATGAGTTCTCCACACACCTGCTTTTTCTATATCCCTTTATTTCTCCTATTTATATTGGCAATTATGGATTCTATGGGAACACTCAAAACTTATTTCTTTGTTCCTTGAGTTCATTGCATTCTCATATTACCCACAATGAATGAAATTGGGATTGTATGTTGCTCCTCCAATTCTCCAAAAACTCATAATAACCGATTTGCAAACAAAAAGGTTAAAAAGGTGTCCCTGCAGGCTTTGAAATATCCGCATAATTGTTTTATGTTCTAAATTAAGAAAATTAGTCTAACCCATATATAAACCATCCATACTTTGTTTATTTCATATTTGTAGAAGCTCGATTCCACAGTGCTCTGTCCATTTTCCCCTCCTACACGTAAAAGTATGTATTTTATCCATAACTTTCTCATTTTTAACCCAAATTAAAAAATTCAAATTGTATTGAGATTGTGAGGGCGTCATATTTTTCATGAAAAAGGTGAGTGGTTTAACCCTACATTTGTTCTTTTTGTTAGTTATGTGTGTTCTCAGCCCTTCCTTTTAAATACTTCTCAAATTCCCTAACTGGTGTTTTTTTTCCCTAAATTTTACATAATCTTACCATCATGAAGTTTCAATACATGGGATATGAGCATATTTCTTCTCTTAAAACCTATTTTTCTGACATAAGTGATAATGATGTCAAGCATATGAATCTAAATTACTATTGGGCTAGAATAACAGATGATAATCCTACCCTACTTGCCCAATGTGTTTAAAATAGTGGATTAGGTCATGATGTTGGCTTCCCTACCTCATTGCAATGTATTGACACGGTTCTCACCTGTGTATCTAATTTTAATCCATAAACCAAGGAACTAAAAGACCCTTAAGGGCAAGTCATTGAAAAAATAGATGCCCATCATATCAATATGGCCTTGGGAATTCCAATCTTTGAATATTCCAATATTTTAATAAGGAAAAAATCCTAGAGAATGTTTGAACTCGGTCAAGATAAATACAAAACCATGATTTCTAAATCTTGGATGAAATTCAAAATAAAAGGGCCTTCCAAATTACCTAATACTATCTTTAGAATATATTTCTTAGAATAACTTTAAGATATAATCACACTACTATCTAGTGTAATGGGTATGCCATCCACAAATGAGTTTTAGAATTAGATGTGTATACATTAATGTCATATATGAAGACAAGTAACATTTGAATTAGGGTAGGAATAATCTATGAAAATTTAACTTACCATCTTTTCAATTTTCATCAAAGAAAAAAAAATCAATTGGCTTCATATCTGATGTATCCCATAGCAGCATACATGATATTGGTGGGGTTAATAGGAAAAAAGAACAAGAAAAATGCACTTGTACATGAATTCTTTATTCAACTCACCTATGAGAATAGTAAATTTCATCACATGAGATTAAATGATGCCTTCATCATGTTCTTGGTCAGGTTTCTCAAGGTAATGTGACTGAAAGAGTTTCTCCAGAGGCTAGACAATTTATTTCCACATATGGAAGCCTATTCATTCAGTTCAGGAAATTTTCATACATTCAAATAGCTGGGTTTGAGGGGGCACCATACAATTGCCAATTTATTACAATGACAATATAGTCCTTGTTGAGATTTGTAGAAAATTGGATGTATCTTCATAGAACTTGTAAGGATAAGAAAATCATAGGCATCCAATTCCCCATCTCTTTGGGGAACTACACTTATAGGTCAACCCTAGATGCTCAAAATCTTGAGCGAACTATTTCAGGAAGTTTCATACATATAAAAAAGGTATTCCTTTGACGGTAAAACTTTATTTCAAAACCAATAGTAAGGATTACTTACTACCATTTTCCAACATTTGAAGCCTATTGGGAGGATTTTGTTGATGAATATGAAGCCAGAAATAGACTATTTGGTAGGTTGTCATTGCAACAGAATAAGGACATCAAGTTGTACATAGTTATAGAAGGGATGGTAGATGATGATTTTTATGTATATATTGTAGAGTATATAATATCCATTTAGGAAACTCCTCTATCCACCATGTGATTGGTATCTTAAAAGGAGACAAGATAAACCCTATGATTTGAAAATACAGTTGTGCTCATGAGAACAAGATATTGGTTCAATAAAAAATGAAGGAATTTAAGAGAATCTCAAAATACATCATGAAATCCTAGGAGGAATATACTCCACAAAAGGATGTACCAACTCAATAAACTCCTTCCTCCTCTCCCTTGGACTCCAAAACCAAGATGTCATGAAGAAAGATAAATCAAAAGAGGATGAAGAAAAAATAGAACACACCTGAACAAGGAGTGGAACAAGATCAGATATCAATAATTGAATAGTTAGTGAATTCCACTACCCTGAACAAACATCATAGCCAATACTAAATAAGAATTAATTGAGAAGAAAATAAGATGAAAATAAGAGGAGGAATAACAAAAGATAGTGAAGAAAATTTGAGGTTTAAATAATTGAGGCTAAGACTCATAGGTAAAACGGATGTTTCAAGGCCTAAGTTGGAGTTTAGAAGGCATGTTTCAAATTCACTATTATGACTTCCACTCTTGAGGGGAATCCTACTTCTCAACCTCCATAGATCCTAACAGATTCACCCTTACAATTTCCTCCTCCAGCCACTTCTTCTATTGATTCTTTCACATGGGTTCAACCCATGATTCATAACAAGAAAAGGAAAGCACAATATCAAATTGAGGTCCCTGAATTTGATGCAGTGGTTTCTCTTCTTGGAACATATCCTCCTCCTCCAAATAAATCCAAGATAAATTCACGTCTAGTTTCGGATTCTAAAGGGAAACAATTCTTAGATATTTCTAAGGCCAAAGATTGGGAGTAAGAGTGAAAAAGATATATCTATTTCTGATCCTGAGCTCACCAGGATTCATTAGGAGTAATCCACTCCATAAGGGTGAAGTGCATAACCTTAGAGAGATATTGTCAAATAAACATCATTGAGAGATTAGTTGAAAAGGAAAGGAAAATTCAAGAGCATCTGACCAAAGGAGACTAGGTGCACAGGTTCTTTATAATTTATCAATTCTTTTTCTCTCATCAGATAAAATCCTCTTGATCCATACTTCCTCTCTCTAGTCACTTCCACCCATTGCTGCCATTGTTGGGATTGATGTCAAATCCATCAAGAGATTCATAAGCATGTTAATTTGGTAAGGCATGTGCATGAGGCCTGGGTTGAAGGCATTCTAGTTTTAGGTAAATTCAATTCATCAATGAAGCATAAGAATCATATGATAAAATCACCTTAGCCCAAGATAAAATCAATTTAGGAATTGATACCATTAGCAATGAACTCAAATTTGGGTAATTATCCAAATATTTGGATCATCAGGAGCTCAATAGATGATAAAATACCTTCTCTCTGAGAATATTTTTGATGACTCAAAGATTTGATCAACTTGTCAAGAACTATGGACCTTCAGTGTGGAGTGGAGGATAAAATTTCTAGAAGAGTTTGCAATTGAATTGGGAAGAATGTATTCTCAAAATGGTGAATCCTAAAGCTAAGATATTTCAACAGATTTACAAGGTCTTTTTTGTAAACTCTTTAAAAAGATAATTCAAGCCAGAAAAGAATCCAATTGATCAAATTAAGGAAAAATTAAAATCACTCATTAAAGAGGAGTTATTCAAAGAATAATTGGTTCAACAACGGAGACAAGATGGAAGAACTTTTATAAACTCAACGTTTTTATGGAAGCAACAAAACTTGTGCAAAATGGTGGAATTGCTAAGGAGATGGAGTATGCCCTTGGTAATAGTTGGTTAACTACTCTTTGCAAAGGTAACCATCATTCCCTAAAAGCAAATATATTTCAACTTCAGTAACAAAATTCCAATTGGATGCATGCACTCAAGCTCAAAGTTTCACCTCATATGGTTCCATTTACCTCCTCTTTGAAAAATTAGATATTATCTTCTAATTGTTCTATTTCAAATTTGGCTTTAGTATAAAAAAAAATTGTAAAATAAAGCCAATTTATGTAATCAAGTAATTAAGTGTTTTAACACTTAATTAAGAACAATTAGTTATAAAAGGTAGTTACATCCTCCCCTTAGCCTATATCAAACTTCATTTCATTTGTAAAAGGGGTTGGATATTGGTGAATTACTATAAATGTAATTTTGAGCAATATAGAAGAAAACCCTTGTTTCTCCATTCAAGTTCATTCCAATTCTCTTCCATTTAATTTGGTTAACGTGTTGTTTATTTATATATGAAATCTTGAAATTTGTGTGTATCAAATTCATGGAATAATAATGTGTTGAACTTTGATTTAAGTCTGCATTTTATATGTTGTGGAATTATCATTTATGCAAACACACATGTTCTTTAGTTCCATTTGCATGGCGACATGAGTAGGATAAATATCTGCAATATATCTTATTTGCCAAAGTGTTGCTTGTTCCAAAAATTCATTCATATACATTACAGTTGGTAATTTTGGAAAAACCAAGGAGGATTTGTTTATCCAAAATCATTTGGTTAGTTGTAACTGGGTTTCTCTGATCAAATTGACCGAAAGCCTTAGTCGATATTGTTGTAATTCCTCCATTCCTTTTCACTCCAAATATCTTTTATATTGAGAACTATGAATTATTTGAGACAAACCAATATCCACATCAAGACTTTATTATCCTTGGCAAATTTGTAAATATTTAGAGGATTTAGATTTTTATCGAAAAAGGGAACCTCCCCATTAAAGAGGGATTTAATTTTAGGGCTAAGACATATTGCAGTGTCTTTAACAATTTAATCACTCCAAGTACAGGGAGTTTGCGCCTCAAAATGTCTCTGTACACACACTGTGCTTTCATGTTCAAGGTTAGACATAATTAAATCATCATTTCCCTAACAAGATTAGGTATGTGTGTAATCTTTATAGTGCACAAACTTGAGTTACCATTTTTGTTATCTCAAGTAATCCTAAAAATGACTATATAACCTCAATTTGATAAATTAATTAAGTGTCAAGTAAATATATTTTAATAAGTCATTGGTAATTCTAAAATCGTATGCGAATGCATTAATCATCGTGACCCTTATCTCCCTTATTTTCTGAGACCTTTATCCTTAAAATACATCTGATGTGATTTAATCAGTGCAACATAGTAAATACATGTACCTGTGTTCTGATAAATAATGTGCCAGCTGAGATTCACTTTAAATCATGGAATTAGGTGGTTCCACTAGTCCGAGATTACTAGTATCCACTCCCTGTCAAAAATATAGCCAATCATTCGTAGTGTATTGACTCAGCTCTGCAATTATGGTTAGATACCTTAAAATTCTACATCTGACTCAAAAAAGTAACATATTGAATAATATCCCATCATATTGCGCATAGCCTCATAACCATATTGAAATATCCAAAATTTGACATTTATAATCCATTTACAATTCTAAAAAATGAGCGAGAGGTTATATTCCAACAATCTCAAATACGGGGGAAATTAAATTTGAAATATTAGGGAAAATCCAAAATTTGGGGGGGAAAATATTGGAATACTTTTTTTTTTTATTATTGGCAAATAGTTTTTTGAAAGGGACTATACCCTTGAGTACAAAAGGAGGGCCTAGAAGCCAGAATAGGAATGAGAAGCAGAGAAAAAGGATCAAAATCCAAATGTGACAATGAAGCCCAAAGTAGCCAAAGAACAGCTACCCAAATGAGACAAAACAACAAACTAGACTGCAAAACTAGCAAAACAAGCAACCACAACAAAAAATAGCATACAAAACATACAAGAAGTGCAGCTAGTAAGCACCTACAACTACTTCTTGGCAGCTTTTTCAATGCTAGATTTGATAGTCTTCCAAGATGTGAACATACCCAAGCGTCATCATGTGGGCAGCGTTAGTATTATCCAGCTGCTCAATGGTCCTTTTGCTTTCCTTATCATTGCCCCAAAGAGTTGCGGGAACTCCGCTGAGATTGGAGACACTTTTGACATGCTGCTCAATGAACTCCTCAATTGCCCTAAAAATGGCCATATTGTAATCATGGCGAGTCTTGGCCTTCCCTAAACGGGAGTCTAAGGAGTTCAGTTTCTTGTAGATATCTTCAAGCTGGCTATTATCAATATCCACCTCCTCCTCCTTTTTCCTCTTACCTTTTTGTTTTGCCAAGTTTTTAACCTCATCCTTCAGCAATTTCATGTCAGCCTCTAAGGCCTCCAACCTTTTTGTGAAGAGCTCTCCATATGTGCACCATCCTGGGGACTGGCACTACTAATATTCAGGAGGTCATGAGCAATTTCAATCTCCTGAGGACCCTTCCCACAGCAGTAGGGGTGCTCAAGGTTTAGTCTTTCTAGAAGCCCTGGTAACACGGTTGGTTCGAAGTGGAGGTGAAGGGGGTGGGGAGCAGCAGGTGGGGGGGAATGGAATAGAGATGAAGCTTGAGAAAGACCGGCAGGAGAGGGGTGACACCGGTAGCGGTGGCAGGGGCAGCAGAATGGAGAAGAGATGGGGCTGGCAGCAGCAGAAACTGGCAGCAGGGAAAAGAAGGAACAAAGCCAGGGAGAGGAAGGGAGATGCCGGGGAGACTTAAGAAGACATAATGCTTGTGTAGCAAGAAAATAGAGCCCTTGGTGTAAAGGAACCGCCTGGGTATGATTTTGAAACTCCAAAATGGAGCGCTCAAGAGAGTTTAAGAAGATAATGGGGGGAAACAAACCGTGTGATTCCTACGGAAGTGATTGAGGAAGACAAGATGCTTAGCAGGGGACAGTGACAAACCTTCCTTCCAAGGAGATGAAATGCATATCATCATGCGGGTAACCTCATCATAAGGCAAGAGGAATCGAGTTTGTACAAGCAGGCCCACCGTGTAACAAAGATCAGCTTCTCAGTTCCGGTTTCAACAAATCTCCTCTCCTCAGCATCTCTGTCAATTCCTTTTATTAAAAAAACGGTAACCCTCCAAAATAAGGCCTGTATGCTTCAGCTATATAAGTTCTTCATTGATACAAAATTTTCTGCCCCCCCATATTTCAACTGTCAACGATCCTTCCAATCCTTCACAAAATGCATGGAAATGCTTTGATCATGACCCTGAACCTTCTCCATAAAGTTTGTGATGCCACCCCTGGATGAGTAAGATTCCAAAGCTCGATGAGGGTATTATTTTTCCATCTCTTGGTCCACACTAGGCCCTAATTCTGGCAAGGGGGAATCCTCCCATTATTCACAATGCTTAATTGTTTGCAAAAAATTTTCAAAATCCCTATGAAAAATTTGTTCTGACAGACTCATGTTACCAGTGGGTTTTTCTATTGTTTTCCACAAAATATGCGAATGATGGAAAGTGTAAGTCATTGCAAATTGTTCCCACGAATGTGCTGCGTGTTTGCTACGATCTGAAGCCTATGGAAAACTCGCATGTAGGTGAGTTTTATCCCCTTAGAAACTTAGTCTGTCATCAATCATCATTATTACGGACTTTGAGATTCCATAAGAAGCTTTGTCCAAGCAGCATGGGTTCTAAGCAGTCGCATGCCTTTCCCGCATGTGCATATCTTTTAATCTTAATACCTAGATCCACTTTAAAATAATCTTCATATACTTTCACATATGCACTTGATTATTTGACAGGATCTGTTTCAGTCATCATATTCTTTAATTATCAACACATGTGAGAGTATTATTCGTAAGGATCCACACTCCAAAAATCATTAAGACTTAGCTCTAGAATTTGCGTGCATTGTAATAGTCAATATCCGCTTGAATGTTGTTTTGAAACTATTCATGAATGCTATCTCTATTATCCCAAATAATTGTGATTGGTTAACATAATATGCCATAATTAGCCAATTCGCATCCACTAATTCAATTAGGATTTACCCTCTTAAGAGTAATTTATTTCAATTTTTCCTGATGTTCTTGAAAGTATGACTAATACTTATGGACTCTGAGATAAAATCCTTGATGTTTGTTACTTGTTACAAGGAAAGCCCAATTGTTTAAGAAGATTAATTGCCATATTTAAGGAGTCCCACAATTCAATCATGAGGTCCTTATGTTAATGGGATTTTGAGTCTGGGTACTTGTCATTGGCCCTCCCACTCACTTAATTATTGATAATGGTTCGTGGAGTGAGAATGCTTAGTTTGCTTGACCTTCTCCATTTTATGATTTGTGGCTTGATAATCCAACATTCAGATTATCTTTCATGATCCTTCTATATGACTTAATAATCCTACCGTAATCCCAGGGTTTCCCTTAGAGGCCTCATCAAAGTGCATGCCTATACTAATTAAAATGTTGGTTGGAATGCCATTTTTAATCGAAGATCTATCAATTTCTCATTCATATAGAAAATTAATCCCACATTAGTTGAGTAAGCTTCCTATCTGCCAATTGGATATAGATGTATTCCTCAATATACTCATAGATATCATCTTGTTCTAAGGGGAGTGACCCCATAATATAAGTAACCCTCCTAGCTAATATAATGGTCTGATTGACTGTACCATGATAAATTTTCACCAATGCTTGGACCTCCTCTATCTTAGTCTTTGGCTTCATAATCCTGAAGATAATATCATTTCTATCCTTAAATTATCCTCTAGATTAACATGAGGCCTAACTTTAACTAGTTCCAGTTTGCTTTTAACAACACAATGCACAAGTTAGGGGTAGGTTCCATTGAGTCAATGCACAAGGATTAGGATAACTTCTATGATGATGCAAAAGGTAGTAAGGAATCTATTCAATTTAGAAATTGAATTAACTGCACATATTCTGAGGATGCATTGGGCACAATGGGTAGATGCACAAAGTTGGGGGGTCAAGGTTTTGGCCATTTTAATAATTTCTTGACAAAGGGCATGGTACACCCTTATTACAAATTGTGTATGCCTCTTGTCATTCAGGTTGTCAGTGGTAAGAATCCTGCCTTTGAATAGTTTTAGGAAAAATGAAAAAAAATAAAAATATGGGAGTTCAAATCAGGGCATACACCATCTTGTTCCAATTGCAAATATTGTTTGCCTACTGAAATGCAAAAAAGGAATACAACCTTAACACTATGACAGGGCATACACCCATCATTGGCACTATTCAAAGGGTAGTGTGCATCCTTGGAGTAGTGCATCTGAATTAATGGAATAAGATATAAGTGATCTTCAAAGGGCAGGAAGCCATTTTCTTCAGATCAATTCTCTCCCTAGTAAGTTTTTTCCAATTCTTGCTGGTACCATTTCCTTCAATACATTCCTTTAAGTTTAATGTCATAGGGGATTATGAACGACTCAGTCCTTGGATTTGCATTAAATTTATGAATGAGGATTTGGAGGATTTTGAATATTTATTTTCCTTCCTAGGCACAAAATATTTTTCAAATTTGTGTATTCTAAAATCCCCCCACTTTCCATGGGTTTGTACCCTGAGAGAATGATATATTTTAATTTTTTTAAAGATAAAATTATTCCAATTTTTGTCACATCCCACAATTTCAGGTGCTCATTTTGTAGGAAATGAGTATACAGTCATAAAAATTGAAGAGTGGGTTTGCTTTGAGCTAGAATCAATCCAGCTTTGTTGCATCAGACTGTATTATGCAGCCACATGTGCAAATGCATATCCTAAAATGGATATAAACACTTACATATAGTTGCATGTACAACTGCACAACAATGCTTGTTGTTCAACTCTTGTAATGTACTTATCATTTATGACGTATTCTTATTTGTATTAATGTTGAATATAATTACCATGCTTAGTATGATGATTTTGATGATGTTAGATATAGCAAGAAATGTTATACCTGTAATAAATATGGTAGTGCACCTTGTATTTCTCTCTGTGTGATGATATTGATGCTTAGATATATGGATTGGTTGTTGTACCTTATATTAATATTTAATAATCAAAACAATCCTTCTTATATAAAAAAAAAATCACATTTAAAAAAAATCACACTCCCTACTTTGTACTTCATAAAGTCAATTTTCCCCTAATCTAAAATATCATAAGTCCTAAATCAAAACTAGTGAGGATTTGCTAATGGATAAGATTCACACATGTTCATGGTTTAGTGCCACATTGTTTAAGATTCATGACCATTTATTTATAAATTAAAACATGGATTTGTATAGGGATTTGAGAAGAGAGAGTGTCACGAGACTCAGAAATTTCATATACATATATCTATATAATTTTAAAGGTAAATCACCAAGTTGATCTTGTATGATTTTAGGGTGCTTAGTAGGAACTAGTTTTAAGGCTTAAAATCTTCCCAAAGTTTGCATATGATTGAGACAATTGGCATAATACATTATGATTGAGTTGTTGAATTCAGACCATAATAGGATGACACATGACTCAAATTTTTTTGCTAAGGTTACAAGGTCTAATGCATAAATTCTTATACTCGACATTGACTGAGAAACTAGCCATAAGGAGGACATGTGTCACAAAGTCAGGTGGTTAGATGTTAAGAAAACCAAAGTGAGCATGGTTAGTGGAGATGAATTCTGAGAATGAGATATTCTAGAATGTTGACACTTGTCAATGGTCCTAAATCTTGGGTTTTGGTATGGACATGAATAGACTAATGACAAGTGGTAATGGTTGCATGTAATTAGATGTCGTAAAATTAGATGTTACAACAATATGGTTTCTATACATAAAAACCCAAGATTCTACCATGATGAGAAATCCCCAAGGCTTAGATCTTTTTAGTTTCATAGTTCATGGGATGCAAGGCATATAAATACATGACAAGTGGATCAATGGGAATTTATTGTGTATTTTAGAAAATAAATTGTGAAATATACAAATATAGGAGGTTGTTTAGAGGTCAACAAGTGAACTAATTAAAAATGGCTACACATTATCTCTCTCTTTACTACATGGAGCATATAAAGTTCCTGATACTTTTAACATTGTATCAATAGGTCCTATTATAGTTTTATTCCATGAGATAACAATTTAACAGAGTATATAATTTGAGTAGAGTGTTTTCATTATTCTTTTTATCATTACACACACACCCCAAAGTCGTGATTTAGAGGTTAAACACAAATACCAATGAGATATAATAAATTAAACACATAATCATGTTAATACAAAGATCATCCAAATTACATTATAGATAAATTAAAATGATATAAAAAGTGGAATACATATCTTTTGTTTTGTATTAATTAGACTCCAATTATCTCTTGTGTTTATGAGATCAATCAGCTCGAGTTATGATTTCTTATATATGGAGGATAAATATCACATAATCATACCTTTCCCTAGTTATGAATCATATAAGGTTGTACTATATACCCTAATCAAGATACACAAGATGCATCTCTCCAAAATCCCACGACCTACTTTCAGATTTCCACATGCAAGATGTCTATAAATTTATTACAATCTAGTGTGCTCATAAGTATGATGACTATTTTATAAAATCATTGCTCGCCTTTGATAGGATTTCCCCCCAGGTAATTAAATACTAACACACATATTCATAATGATTTAGTTTATTAAAATCCCATTAATTGGGTCCAATATAATATTTTTACTCCCTTTTAACAAGGATCATTGCATTACATTTCCTTTTAAAGGGCATTCATTCATTTATACTCCTTTTAACAAAGGTCAACAATAAATTATTTCTTTTCATCTCTTATCTCTGTCAATTATTTATAATGGGGATTTTGTCATATAGCATTTCTCCCCTCATTGAACCAGTTATTGCCCTCATTAGCTCAAGGTTTCTCTAAAAAATAAGATGATTAGTGAAAATAGGAAATGGATATTTTTCAAGAATATAATCTTCTCTTTCCTATGTAGCACTATTGACATAATAGAAAATCCATTTAACTTTCACTTCTTTAATTTCTCTATTTCTTAAATGTATAATATTGTATCTATGATTTCTTCTAGTTTTATTTTGAATGTAAAATGAGGTTCTACAATTATGTTTTCTAATCAATAATGGGTTCAACATTAAAAACATAATTCTTTAGTAAACTAACATGAAAAACATTATGGATTCTAAATAATTCAAGAAGTAAAGTAAGTCAATATGCCAATTCTCTTATCATTTCCAAAACTTCAAAGAGATTGTAGAAGTGAGGTACTAACTTAGCATATTTTCCAAGTTTTAAGGAAATACACTTAGGATTTACCCTAATAAAAACTATCGGGGATTACTCTAAGATCTTTGGATCAAGAAAATGCACCAGATCAATGTAAGTATGAGTCAAACAAGTACACAACGCAACTGTAAGTTGATTTAAATCAAATAAACATGAATAAAGTAATCAAAAATCATCCAACACACTCCATGAAATACCTCATAAATGAATATGTACAAATAGGAGAGTGAATGTGTAACTCCTCCATGAATAATAGATAGAGATCCTAGAATAGGTGGTCAAAGAGTAACTCCCACTAGATAATAATGATGATAAAGTATAACTCCCTATGACTAAGTACACCTAAGCACGCTAACTCCTCAAGTGAAGGAATAATCCATGTGTAGGGATAATTCACAATAACCAAAATATGAGGAAAATAATATCCTTCTATAACAGCCCCTCCCCCCCATAAGCATAACTTAGGTGCGTAAAAGAAATGGGTCCTAAAAACAACGCCATATGAGGTACCAAAGTACAATGAAACTCTCATAAATTGGAGAAAAGGAGAAAACCCATAGGAAAAAACTCCCCCCAAAAGAAATAAAATATGAAGAGAGGGATAAAAATCCCCACTACAAGCTACAACTACTTGCAACCACCCTGTATCCCGCAAAGGAGATCTCTAGAGTGAATTTGGATTAGAAGTAAATGTAATGAAGAATGGATCAACCTAGAATAATGAATATTCCCACCAATTGCTTAATACATCTCCAACCAAGGTGTGGTTCTTATTTAAGGAACTATGTTCCTCATGCATGGTAGATGAGCCAATTGATCCATGTAATGATAGTACATCAAAAGAAGAGGTGAATAAATAATGCAAATTTCCCTGTAACTATGTACTACACTTATTAATGTTTGATGATTCATGGATCAATATAACTATTCCCTGCAATGTTTAAAGTGGATTGTAAGTAGATGGATCAAGAAATAATTCCTCAATATCTTAAAGGTGATAAGGAGATGGTGGAAGTGTTTCCTCATCACTATTGTATTCATCTGAGCTACAAGAGGAGTCCTCAACATCAAATATGTTCATAGGATCCTAAATTACATCAAGTCTAGGTGATTATGATGAAGAAGAATCTATTTAACCCTTAAAATTTAGGTCAATTTAATTATGTGTAGAATAGATTATAGTTGATTACAGATCTTACAAAGATGTTACAATATAAATATTAACTTAGAATTATAACTCAAATCATTTAAAAATTATTAAAATACACCAATCAACCTAACATGTAATCAAAAGCACAAAATAAATGCATATAAGCATTTAGCTGATTTTAGATGATTGTTGAAGAGATATGGGATTGTGCAATGGTAAAAATAGGAGATCTAAACTTAAATAACCTTCACAATGGAGTCTAGAACAGTGAATCAACCTGGGGAAGGGTTATACTAAACTACTATAACCATATTGTATGGTCCTGACCATGTTTTATGGTCTTGGACCTGCTCTTCTCTGGCTCATAAATTTTTTTGTGATGATTGCCTGCTTACATTTATTTTTCGCTGTCAAACCCTAGTTGTCACACATGCAATGAGGCTCTTTGAATAGATTGATTATCATCTCAAACCCTATCCATGGATGAGAGTCCTGTAAAACAAACACTAAAAGGTTTGTGGGCACCCTCATGCACCATCGATATTAGCACTGCTCCAAAGAGGCCTCAAACTCCATGTCATTATCCACCTAGTATGTGATATTTAAATAAAATAACCAAATTTGGAAATTTCTTTGAATGTGTTTTCTTTGACTTAGATCTTCCTAAAATACTTGGAGAGAGGATGTTTGAGTGCTTATAAATGAGAGATATGACTACCTTAACTTTGTTTGTATCTTTAGACCTAATGTGGGTGCTACCCTAATGATTGTAGATGTGAAATTATGACAATTAGGGAGATTTTGACACCTTTCGTAAATGTATAAACTGATTTCTCTAGCGAATTGATTTAGGAATTATAGGTTAACAAATGTGGTAGTGCTTACTTACTTATATAGGGTTATGTAGATGATTTGTATAAGAAAGGATGACCCAAATGAAGTATAATACCTAACCAGAGATTTCAATTTGAAAGCGCATTTGGAAGACATGTCGGTCTAAAACCGTACAAGTAGGTCAAGACCAGATGTATGGTCCTGACCAAACTATATGGTCCTGAATGGGAGTAGGGAATGTGCTAAATAAAGTTTAGAGCTAGTAAAGTGATGCTTCTATATTGATTTTTTTCATTGTATTTTCATAATGTGCTGACATGTTAGTGTGTAAGGATAAACAAGCTAAATAATATACCTCATAAAGTAATAAGCGAGAATGGGGAAGTATTTATCATAAAAAATAGTGTATAATCAAATCAAGGGTTTCCAAAGTGTAAATTACTGAATTTGAGTATCTACATTTTCTCCCCCCTTAAGTACGAAAATAAAAATGCATACTTCACAAAAATTACACTTGAGTGTTTAAATACAATTTACCTTGACTCAAATGTTTGTTTTACAATTGTGTTGTTGTGCTTGGTGTTGGCATGCACCACGATGAAACCTGCAACACAGAGTGTAGTAAATATATATAATATATAATTAATCGTAACTCAAATGAAACATATAACAAAAAACATTCATAGTTGCATACATGTGAATTGAAAAAAATCTAATCAAGGAAAGGACATACATGTTTTCTCGTGCTTTACTTTTTCTTAGAGATTTGTATTTTTTGATCTTCACTGAAGGATTGGGGGCGATCATTCCCTAATTAGTGCCAAGGAAAAATAAAAGTGTAATAAGAGAGGAAATCCTACCCATGAAGCCTTTAGTTACTTCGTTGCTTTACATAACCCCACAGATCACACTTTTGTAAACAAATTTAGACCAAAATTTTCAATTAAGGACATATAATATAAAAGAGAAAAGTGCCCCAAAATTCTTCCATATGCCAAATAATTGATTATGAACTAAAATAAATGTTGAAATACATTGAAAGTGTGCTAATGTTAAACTAGGAAGGACACATATGCCCCCAAGAATCCTGAAACTAAGCCTACAACTGAGTGTTAGTGTGAAGAAGGAATGAAAACTTTCATGCCCCTATATTGATATGAACTAAATAATATGGATGTGAAAATTTGTATAAAACTTGTATACATAGGTGAAACACATGAAAATGATGAAAAAATTGCTAAAATTTCCCCTGGTCAAAAACGTGTGGGGATCAAGACCATACCGTATGTTCTCGACCAAAATGTACAATTTTGAGCTTGTACTATTTTTTCCAAAATTATGTATATGACTACATTTTTGGGTGCATGTACCCTATCTGACCTACATATGTCCCTATATTAATGTTTATGGATGTTGAAAATGTAGAATAGCCCCATATAGATGCCCCCTCTTTTGAGGCATATTCAAAAACCATGTTGAGCATGTGGCTCAAAATAAATAGGTTTGTACTGATGAAAGAGTTGTTTTAAAAGTTATGTCAAGTGTTGAAGAGATGGTCACCTTGAAGAACTTGTACCTATAAAAGGAAAGATGTTAAGTATAGTGGAAACTATGGAATGTAAAATAAATGCTAGTGACAAACAATGATAGTAGAAACTAAATAAATAAATAAGAACTCATGTAGGAGCAAACAAGAACATCATCAATACATCCAATTACAAATAAAGACATACAAAAGCATGCAAAAGGCTTAGTCCCTATAAACATGGGACACCCATAGTGTCACAAGACAATCAAGGTTTGTAGGCCTGCAAACAAGATCAATTAAAAAAATATAGGCATGATACCAAAAATATGGAACACCCATAGTGATGGTGTCATAAAACAATTAAGGCACGTAGGCCAAAAGCAAGGAAAACAAAAAAGTAATAACACACACACAAGCATGTATGCATGAAACATGATCATATGATGTAGTAACCAACATGAGTGAAATATACAGAATAATATATTTCAATGCTACAAATGACACATGTATTAGCCATGTTATTCTGAAAAGTAATAAGTGCACTACACACACACACACACACACACACACATAATTGAGTGTAAATTAACTATAATAAGTATGAAATTTATTTTAAAATCTAAGTGAGCCAACCCATAAAAGTAACTTACATCCCAAATTTTTAGGCAAAATGCTACTCTATACCACTCCTCCAAATAGCCAAAATGCCAATTTCAAAAATCTTAATATTCATGAATTAACAAAGGTAAAAACAGGGATCGGCTCCCAGAGGCCAGTACATGAAAGATAACATCGTGAAAGCTCACAGACAAAAACAAAAAGAGGAACAAGACCAAAAAGGGTTAAACAAGCTTAACCCCAAAACAACAAGGTCCAGAAACCCAACCAGCGAGAGAAACAAAAACTACATAACTAAAACCAAAAAACAGAGACAGTTCGCCAAAAAACCTCCTAAAGTTCAGGAGCAACACCATTAATTTTTCTTTTGATTCTTGGAGGGTTTGGCCTCCATGGTCTCAGTCTCCTTGTTGTGCTCAAGCTGTAGCTTCTTCTGAGGTGGCTCCTCCTCTTCTTCTCCCACAACATCCTCCTCTGTCTTATCCTCGTCCTCCTCTTCTTCATCAGAGCTGGTGACCCTGGAATATTTTCTTTTCCTTTGCTCCTCTTCAACCGCTTCCAAACGAACCCTCATATCCCAAACAAGTTTATCCAGACCATTGATTTCCCCCCTAATATTCTTCTGGGCCATGCAGATTTGTTTGGTGGCTTCGATGTTGTCGATCATACCATTCCTAACCACCGAATTTGCCTCCTCCATGACCTGAACCACAGTCTCCAAGTACTGCACTTTTTTCTTCAAGTCCTCATGGCTTTGCTCAGCTTCCGAGATCATTTTGCCTTTACCTTTCGAGGACCCAGCTTCCTGACTCTCTGAGCCCACCACATTCTTCCCCTCCTCACCTCTGTTATGGCCCAATTTTCCCTCGCGTATCTTAGTAAGACATTCAGCCAGAGTAATATCCTCCTCGATTTAGGGCATGGGTTTATCCGACACAGGTTTACCATTTTGAAATAGGAGAATGAGCCCCTCATGAATAGGGGTATCCACCTTACCCCGTTAAAAATATTTCACAGAGGTAGTCAAAGACATGAACAAAAAGAAAGGGATACTTAACATTTTCTTGTGCCTAAACATATTAAGGAGAGATAAGTGATGAGTGTAAATCTTACGATACTTTCCTTCCAAAGTTAAATACTTCATAATGTGAAGGAAAACCTCCCTCCACACACCAGGGATGCAGGACCGAGCAATGCCATCAGTGAAGTAATGCACCTTTTCCTTGCCAATGAAAAAGGTGTTAATTTCATGCTCACGTCTATTCCTGTCCTTAAATTTTTTTAGGCCATCCATATCCATACCAGTAATCCGGGCAATGGCTTCCTCTGAGGTCTCAATTTCCATACCCCTGACCACTACCTTACCATCCTTCCATGCCAAGCCAAACTCCTTGGTTAACGAGGGATCATGCCCTTGCAACTTTATGATATACTTTCTGAATCCCCCAACCCGAAGCATGTGCCACATAGAAGGGTTGTCCACAATATTGCCATGGCTAGATGGTTCCACCCTGACTTTGTCTCCTCCCATGGTTGCCAAAATATTTTCCAGAATCCCAACCAAACAGTTCTTGCAAATTTTGGTGTTAAAATGACCTTTCCAAAGTGAAATAAATCCAAACATGAGCTCGTTGTTTTGAAAAATGGGCCAATTTTCCTCACTCGCGCAAACAGTAGTGAAATTATTATGATTTTTCATGGTGTGTAATGTCATTAATTGGCGCGGGGATGACATCACCTTTATGCCAGACTTTGAAATCATTATAATGTACCCCCTCATTAGCAATCCTATCCGCACATGTGTTACCAAGGTGAGGAGTATGTTTGATGATGAAAGAATCAAAACCTTTAAGATGCTCCTTAATATAAAAAATAATGTTACCCAAAGCCCAATTGTGGTAATTATCCTTTTTAATGGCATTGATAATGAGAAGAGAGTCCCCCTCTATTAAAATATGTTTGATACCTCTTTCCTTAGCTAGGCTAACACCCCAGAGCAGCGTGCGAGCCTCCACCACATTGTTGCTTTGAATACCCAAAGGCCAAACATAGGCAAGGATCCAGTCACCTTCATGATCTCCAATAACGCCACCTCCCCTACCATACCAGGATTACCTTTCGAAGCCCCATCAAAATTAAGTTTGACCCTGCCTCTTTCCGGTTTGGACCACTTGATATGAATAGAAGGAAAGACCACTTGAGGAGGACTATAGGCAAACTGTTTGAGGACTTCCTCTTCCTTGCTAGAACAAGCCTTTTTAATCTTACCTCTGAAAAGTTTGGAATTTTCTTTAATAGAGGAAATCAAACAAGCACTGACCTTTCTAATGTTAGCTTTCTGATTTCTGAAGATGAGGGCATTCCTTTCCTTCCATAAGCACCAGAAGAAATGGGGAAGGGCCATCTTCCAAGCAGCAATAAGAAAGGGAAACCTGAAAGGGCATTCCCATTGCAAACAACAATCCTCAATGGAATTAGGAAGAATCCACTACACTTGGAACAAATCCATCACCTTAGTTAAGACCACTTGAGAGAAGGGGCACAAGATGAAAAGGTGGTTGACACTTTCCTCCTCTCTGTTACAAAGGACACACCTGTTAGGTAAAACCATTCCCCGTTTCCTCAAGTTATCAACAATGAGGATTTTGTTTTGTGCTGCCAACCAGAAGAAAATGTTGACTTTAGGTAGAAGATATTTCACCCAAAGTCTACCCAATAGTCCTTATGGATAAAATCCTTGAAATTAAGATAGTAGGCAGATTTAACGGAATAATTTCCCGAATCCTCTTCCTTCCAAATAATAGAGTCCTCATGCTGTTGAAACCTCGGGATATAGAAACTCTGTAATTTAAGGTTGAGAGCAGAAAAGGAGAGCTTGTCCCCGATGAAATTAGGGGGTGGATTCAAATCCTCCCAAATGATATCATCATTAGAAAAAATCCAATAGTCTTTAACCCACACTTTGCCCCTGTCTTCAAAAAATTGCGCCACAGATCTCCAAGGCTCTTCCTCCGCAAGCGGTTTCTCAGACAACCAACAATCCCTCCAGAAGTGAATCTTGTTTCCTTTCCCAATATTCCATTTAATACCCCTACTCAGAATCTCCCTAGAAGAAAGAAAATATTTCTAGAAAAAAGAACCACAAGGGAGATTGTCAAGCAGGAAAAAAGTCTCTATTCTGCCAACATTCCCTAAATATTTCCTTTTGATGATGTCAGTCCATAGACCATCTTCTTTTATCACTCTCCATCCCACTTTGGCCACAAGGGCCTCATTCATGTATCTCATATTCTTCAAGCCCAGACCACCACATTCCTTGGGTCTAGTAACTTTATCCCAGGCCACAAGAGGGAATTTGAACTTCTCCTCCACCCCAGCCCACAGGAACCTTTTCTGTATTTTTTTTCAATGCCTCCAAGATCTTAACCGGTAACCTGAAAAAGAGACATACCATAAATGGGAATGCCTTGGAGAGAACTTTGGAGCAATTGAATTTTGCTAGCTTGAGTAAGGAGGATACCCTTCCAGGTAGCCAATTTCCTATTTACTCTCTCCAGCAAATTATTCCATATTGAAAGATCCGACTTCTTATGAATGAGAGGCATTCCCAGGTAGGTATCTAGGAAAGTCTTAATCTTGCAACCAAGGATATGGGAAAGTCTCACTTGAAACTACCCATCCATATTAATGAAAAAATAGCACTTTTGTGGAAATTGACAAGTTGACCTGAGACATTCTCATATTCATTCAGAACACCTCTTGAAAATAGAGGCTTCCTGAATAGAAACTTTTCCCATCAGAAAATTGTCATCCACAAATTGATTGAGACAGATGGGAGGAAGACCATTAGAAATTTTGAGTCCCTACAAAAGATTAAGGGATACAACCTGATTGCACAGTCTACTTAAAGACTCTACCACAATAATATAAAGGAAAGGGGAGAGGGGGTCACCTTGTCTAAGCCCCCTCCCAGCTGAAAGAAACCTTCAGGTTTTCCATTAACAATGACAAAGAAACTAGCAGTAGAAATACAAACCATAATCATGTTAATAAATAATTCATCAAAACCAACCTTGATCAAGATGGCCCACAGAAAGGCCCACAAAACCCTGTCATAGGCTTTGTGCATATCAAGCTTAACAAACATAGCAGATCTTCCCAAATTTTCAACAGAATGAATGGCCTCTTGGATAACCACAATGTTGTCTAGAATTTGTCTACAATGAACAAAGGTGCCTTGATTAGGAGAGATGAAATTGGCAAGCACTTTCTTGAGCCTAAAAGAAATGATTTTGGTAAGCAATTTGTAGCTAGTATTGCAAAGGCTGATGGGCCTGAAATCTTTAACATCCTTGGCCCCTATCATCTTGGGAATGAGGACCATGAAAGTATTGTTAGTTTGTTTTAGGAGCTGCCCATTACTGAAGAATTCTTGAACCATCTCAATAACCTCTTTCTTAATCACCTCCCAGAATTGTTGGAAAAAAATCAATGGGAAACCATCTGGCCCAGGAGATTTATCTGGTTCCATATCAAAAACAACAAATCTGATCTCTTCCTCCCCCGGAATAAGCAAGAGCTCTCTGTTTTCCTGCTGTGAGATAACTTTCTAGAAGAGACCTAAAACCTTGTCCCATGATGTCCTATGCGGCTCTATCCCAGGAAGAGAGAGATCCTTAAAGTAATTAATAACAGTTTCATTGATTTCCTTTTCATCAGCAGTAAGTTTTCCATCAGTTTTCTTGATTTCCTTGATCTTGAGATGATTGGTTATGGAAGTAGCAGAGAAATGAAAGAACTTGGTGTTTCTATCACCCTCCTTTAGCCATTTAACTCTATATTTTTGCTTCCAGTACACTTCCTCTTTGGCAAGGATATCATGATATTCTATGAGAAGAGTCTGCTCTTGGCTTTTAAGGGCCTGGTTAAGGCCATCCTCCTCCATTAGCTCCTCTATAGTTCACAAATCCTCCTCAATTCTGCTTTTAGCCTGAAAAATATTCCCAAAAGTATCCTTATTCCAAATTTTTAGGTTATTTTTGACATGTTTCATCTTGAAACTTAATTTGAACATTGGCACCCCATGGATAGGCACATCCCACCATTCTTTATTCTCTTGAGAATGTCTGGATGTTGGAGCCACATTTTTTCAAATCTGAAAGGTCTGGCTTTTTTCAGGAATCCATGCCCAAATTGAGGAGGATCAGATTATGGTCAGACCTGATTCTGGGCAAAGTGGACAGAGAATAGAGTTGGTTAATCATACAAATATGGCTCACAAAAAACCTATCCAATCTAATCTGGATGAGATCCTGACCAGTTCTTCTATTAGCCCAAGTGAATTTAGAACCCCCTAACTCCAGATCAAACAAATCATTACTAATCAAAAAATTTTTCCAAATCATCCATACTATCAGTATAAGAGATGGTTCCCCCTTTTTTGTCCTCAGGAGAAAGGGGGGTATTGAAATCTCCCCCCACAATCCAATCTCAGTCCTTAAACAAAAGCCTGAAATTTGAAAGCTCCCCCCAGAGTTTCCTTCTTCCAACAACAGAGTTGGGGGCATAGATATTTGACACAATCCAGGTTTTATTAGAGGTAAAATCAGTGAAACTCATGGCCAGATGGTTAACCGAGGACAAAATCACCTCACCTTTCACCGTAAGAGGATTCCAGAGAGTGGCAATGCCACCTGAAGCCCCTTCTGAGTTGACACCAGCCTAGAGACCATCTTTCCAAACCGTCCTACTAATAGCTTTAAATATTTCAGTACTCATTTTAGTTTCTTGAATCATCAAAATGTCAGGTTTATATTTGTTCCTAAGAATCCTTCACAATTCTATGCTTGCTAGGGTTATTCAACCCCCTTATGTTCCATGATAGCATAATCATTTATTTTTATTTGTATGTGAGAACCTAAGGGGTTTCTGTAACCCTTTATCCATTTATTTCTTTGTTGAGGTCTCCCTCTTTTCCTTGTTAGTTTTTTTGTCCTTTTGGAGTTGAAATCTTTACCAACATATGCTCTGTCGTTGCTCCTTGTTATAGGCTTATTTCCCATGTTGGGGGTTACTAGAGAAGACCCTGGCTCTATTGTATCTTGGACAATACCCCCCATCAATAGGTCAAAAGCATTTGAAGTCGAGATACCAACATCCTGCCTCTGACCAAAGGAGCTTTGGCCAATCGAAGATACCTCCTCCAGGGAAGGCCCTAGAGCCACTTGCAAACCATAATTTCCTTCTGATTCTGATAAATACTCTTGCTTCCTTATTTTTTGGTTCTGGTGATGAAAATACCTCTTCATCCTCCTTGTCAATCTCTGCTTTATCCCTTTCTTCCTTGTTGCTTGGATCCCCCTCAACAAATTCTTTTGCTTGTGTCTCTGGGACAACTGTCTCCTTTGGTACTTCTTGCTCTGCCTCATTGCCAGAGCTAATGATTCTTCCATTTTTCCCCACCTTCCTCCATTCTACATTGTCTTTATTGTTACCCACAGGGGGAGGCTTTGGTCATGTTTCTTGTTTTTTTCTGTTTGTTGGACATCCTATATGATCATGCCCAACAGTTTTGCATTTGCTACAAGCAAAAGGGGATGGTTCATACTCAAATATTTGCACCCAATCCCCAAATTTTGAAAACAACTTGATATTTCCTTCCAATAAAGCTTCTTGTTTCATATTGACACAGAATCTCACATGGGTTAACCTAGTTCTAGATTTAGTAACTGGATCTATCGCTATCGATGAACCCAGACTTCCAGACTTTTAGCAATGTCAATCAGGGTCTCTAGTTCCCAAAACTCAAGAGGTCGACCCGAAAGATTCACCCAAAAAGGATATTCAGTAACAGTTTTTTCAAAGGGATTGAAAGTCGGTTCCCATTTTTGAACCACAACATGGGACTTTCCAATAAACCAAGGACCTTCAGCTAAAATTCTGGTAACATGTTCTTTGCTAGGTAAAGATATTAAAAAGAAACCATTCGCATAAGTAGTTACCTCAATAGATCCATTGGGAGCCCATCTTCTCTTGGCCCAGCCACGGAAAAGATCAATGTTGGGCCGAGAACCCACACATTTAGCAAACAAAGCTCCTTCCATATTTGCCTTAGCTCTATCCAAGAGAGATTCTGGTATTTTAAGGGACAAACAACCCTTCTCTTTGGAAGGCTCCAGCCCTTCCAAAGCATTTTTGTCCAACTTTTTCCCGACCAACCTTTCCGCCCACGTGGTCTCCACCATTCTCTCCGCTCTTTCGTCCTTACCTAGAAAAAGCACGTGCTCCTGTTCCGACCCGTGAGGCTCCTCAGGATCCGCAGATTCCGCAAAGGGTTTGTTCCCGCTCCCACCGTTCAAACCAGACTTTCTCGCTCCTTCGCCATTCAAAATAATCATCACTTTTATAGACTTATCTACATTTTTATAAAATATTTATACACTCCACACATCGTTAAGAAAGAAAAAATAAATTTAAAAAAGTTAATTCCAAATTAATTAATTAAACAATATTTATATTTATATATGTTTAATTTGACCATGTTAATTGTGTTTTAATATTTATGTCATAATTTACTTATAATCCACTTATCCATAATACAACTTTAGTAAAAATTACATGGTTTCAAATGCCATAGTGGTCAAACATATAAATTTTAAAGAAAGTAAAAATATATATGGAAGGTAGATAAACATATGAAATAGGTAAAACATATACCTTTTAAATAAAATTAAAATATATTTACTATTTAGCCCATACCTATTTTTTTAATAAATTAATTTTGTTGATACACTTTTTTAAAATGAAGGTAAAAGGGTTTTAAGATTGTAATATTCATAGATAACCAAAAACAAGAGTACATAGTGTAAGGTGAATTGGTTATTGTTTTAAAATAAATGACATTAAATTGATTTAAAGTAATTATGTCAAAATTAATGTCAGGTAATCTGGACACAAAAGCTTCTTTTCGACCGAAGTTAGGTAATCTGAATACACTTTCAACAAGAAGGATGCAGAAGAAACGTATTGCATATTGTTCCAATCCCTAATATATAACAAACCCCCTGCACAGAAGCAAGTACCAATCATTAATTACAGTAAAATTTCAAGTAAATTTAATTTTCAGCCATGTTAATTATGTGTTGTCCACATAAGAAAAGGTAGTATGTATTATATGACATTTACGGTGAGTAATATCAACGTTAGAACCAAGTGGGTTTTTCTTGAGGTGAGCATAGAGGAAGAACTCCACCTTGGATTGATACTTCTGCATAATAGAAGAGTACTTACCACCTTCACCTTGCATCAATACCTTATAGTTGACAAGAAGATGTGTTAAAATTTAATTAGTTTGGTATAAATTGTAACACTTAAACAACAACCCAAGATTACATAAATCTAATGCAAAGCAAGTTTCTTGTGAAGTGTACTATACTGTTTTAGTACCTTGGGTACTAAGACTTGCAAGCCTGCATATTTGACATCCCAATTGAATTATGTCATTTCTCATGAAGTACCTCCTACATATTCAACATTATCAGCAATATACTTTACATATTACTCATCCCCTGTGACCAAGTACATCCATAAGGCAGCCCAAAACAACTTAACCTCATCAACACCATCAATAAATTTCAGTAATATTTCAATTACAGAGCCACTTCTTGAGGAATAAAATGATCTTAAAATATCTAGTGATTATTTATTCCCAATCCCATAGTCACTTACTCAAGAGTAGTACTTCCCAACAATGTTGATGCTTGTATCGTATTTACCTCTATATTTATCAGCAAAAGCAAACAACTGTATATAGAAAAACAGAGGCAGGGCTGCAATTTGTTAGATTGATGCATATTGAGAAATAACAATTGTATATAGAACAAAAAAAACCAATGGCGCAGTTTGTTAGATTGATGCATATTGAGCAATGAAAAGCACATGAGTTTTAGCGGAAGTCAAATTCTGAGAGTTACCTGCTTGGCATGTTGGAGGAGCAAATTGGAGTAGGTAGGATTTGATTTGTGAAATACAATTGAAGTAGATATAATTACATCTGTTGTTTCACCTGCTAGATCAAAGGCAAGATTAGCAGCATCGACCTTGTATGCCTGCCTTGAAGTTGTCATGTCCTCTAGCCTCTGCCAGCAGTAGTGATCTATGTCTCCATCTCCAACCTGAAATTCCCATTAATAGACATTCTCTCATTTCAATCCATTATCATAATAAGTCCTCCAACTAGGCTTTAACAGAGTAATTGTTTTATCCTAATGAAACAATGTTAAAATACATGCACAAAACAAGCTACATGGAACATGCCCAGGACATCGCTAAACCATTTCAGGGATGTCACAGCATCCCCTACATCCAGAAGTACCTGAAATGTTCCCCAAAAGTCAAGGAAAGTGTTGGAGGATGGGAAACTTAAACAATAGTTGTTTCAACATAGGAAGCTGAAATTAGCAATTAATTTGTTTCAAGTTGTTATGTTTCAATGGAAAATAAATCTCAGGAAGCCATTAAAAAAGAGTTTATTTTTGGTAAAGAAGAACAACATGTGTAAACTACAAATTCATTCAAAGGCTATAATTTTCAATATGTTGGCAATTTAAGAAAAGAGTACTTCACATCAATCTGAGGGTTTCTCAGGCCCTTCAAAACACGTCACGTTTAATAGCCACAAGGAGAATATTAATCATCCACTAGTTACTTGTGAATTTTCGGGTTCAATAAACTGGTTCACCAAGCAACATCGATGGAGTACTCTAAAAGGCTTGATAAGGAAGCAGTGAGCTTCTTACTGGTTTAGAAGTCTACTTCAACTTGAATGAGGACTACACGACAGTCATTAGAATATACATACAAAACAAAATTGCAATGCCCTGGGCAATATATGCAGAATGAAATGGAATATTTTACAGTGACAACAAGATTAAAGAAAACTTAACAATGAAGTGTAAAGCCTCCACACAGTCAATTTAATGAGGAAAGCTAAGAAGAAGGAAAAACTGTCATAGGGTGTGTATCTTTCCAGAAAATCATGCTTAAACGGAACTTAAATGGGTCTGCAGTAGGGAACACAAGTATTGTTGGGCCATGAGGTGTTTACAATGTCCATCTTGTTATTATCATTTTTCTCTCCCTAGACTTAAACGAATAATATTAATAACACAGAAGAAATTGATGCATTACTAGACAAGATTTTAAATTGCCCGGAAAAATATGACAATTTGAGAGTGGAATGGGACTCGTCGAACATAGTTCATGTAGTGAGGAAATGATTGATAATTGGCAGTTACAGGACATCCTTGATAAAATCTTGAGACTTTGTAGGTCATTTTCTGGACTTCATATCACGCAAAAAGAAATAAAATAGAAATTTTGCAGGCTTGGGAGTTAAACTTCTTATTAGTGTAGAAGATTTTATGGTATAATTTGTGATGGTAATTAAAAGTGGATTGTGGTAGAAAGTCAAACCAGCAATTGGCTCAAACATGGAGTAGCTTTCAAACAAAGTAGCTCATAAACAACAATAAGAAATTAGGGGCACTAATAGGCCCAAATTGAAGTAGTAAAACTTCATCCTTGATGAGATTAAATCAAAAAAAAATTACCATTTACTATCAATGGTGGAAAATTCAAGAAGAAATCACAACACCAACCAAAACAAAAGTAGATGAAAACACTCGCTAAAGATCCAAAATGTTGTCACATTTACAACACATAAACGCATGACAACTCTGAGTGCTACTACAATGGCCATACACAAGTGTCTTCTAGTTGAGATGACACAAAAAAGCCACATGGACGTCACCCTCTAAGGAGATGGAAACAAAAAGGACATGTAGCATCAAAACATAACTCATCGACCAGAAGAAGAAGATGGGGAAGATGCAGATTACACTCATCAAAGCATGGTTCTTGTCTCCCAAACTTCTAAACCATCTACAAATGTTTAGTTGATTGATTTTTTGTGCCAGAAAGCATATGACATGATGCAAAGAACTCTTCCACACACTAAACCACCAACCCATAGGAGATCGGGTTTAGATTGTGAATGATAAGGAGTATATTTCAGAAGGCATTGGAGATGTCACTATTCCACTTGGTACAAACACTTGTACACTCAAAAAAGTTATCTATGTACCTGTCCTGACTATGACTCTCCTATCTGTCAATCAGTTATTGAATCACAAGGTTAAGGTCGAATTCCAAGTTAAAAATGGTATGAAATCTCTTCTCATCACTAAAAATGGAAAGGTCATAACATGAGCATTCTTGCAAGATAAGTTGTTTCACCTTAGATTTTGTATCCTCCCATGAATTTTATCTCACTACCTCAATGGAAGAGTTCACCACACTTTAGAATTTCTGCTATGGGCACCTATCCAGTGGTTCCCTTCATCAACTCATCATGAAAATTATGGTACATGACCTTCCTACAATTTATATGTCATTGCCTATATGTTCAAGTTGTATTGTAGGAAAACAACATCGAGTTTTGTTTGATTCGAGTTCAATTCGAGCCATGGATCATTTGGTTGTAATACACACCAATATTTGTGGACCGCTACCCGCCACTATGATATGAATCCAATATTTTCAATTGAAATTTTTGGATGAATTATCTCCAAAAGATAGGGTGTTCATGTAAGTTCAAAAAGAAGAGTGACGCATTTTCACACTTCAAAATCTAACCTTCAAGAAGCTCATTGAGAACCAATCTGACTAGGCATGTAATTCATCTACTATGCTCATATCGAGGGAAATGAATTCACATCAAAGGAGTTTGTGTCCTTCCTAAAGCAACACGACATTAAAAAATTTGGCTGCTCTCTATACAAATAAAAAAAAATGGAGTTGTAGACCCCACAACTGCAATCACACAATGATAGAAATGGCTTGTTAGGCATGTTTTCTACAACGAGATATAGAGGATAATTATTGGGAAGAAGTGGTTCAAATGACGGTGTATCTTCTTAACATGTCTCCTATAGTGAAGACACTTAGAAGAATATAATGCCAAAGGAAGGATGGAGTGGGATATAAGCCATCAATATCTCATCTTTGTGTGATAAGAAGGTTGTACTAGACATACATACATGTCCCCACAAAGATAATGAATAAGGTTGAGTCCAAGACACTTCAATACATATTGTTGGGGTACATCGAGACCTCACAAAGCACATTGTCTCATGGATTCCATGAGACAAAGAAGATTTAAAAAAGTCTTGATGTGGTACTTTAAATGAGTCATCATACGACACACTAAGGAAAAAGGAACTCCCCGCTGGTTACTTCTCACAAGTTGCTTCCACAACCAGATGATGAAATTAATTATTCTAGAAGCAAACAATATGAGCATACAAGGAGAACTATTTAGTTGATCTATGGAATTTGGAGGACAACACTACACAACAATCAACACTCATGTACAAAATGGGTAGAAACTAACCCTCAAGGATTGTCATTTGGAATCACTTCCATATTCTTCAACAAGTCATTAGAAGTAGGGGAGAAGAAAAACAAGAGGGAAAGTCAATATTACCTTGATGAGCTCAGGAAATTGATAACAGTGAACCATATTCAGTCTCAAGAAGCATTGAGCAGTCACAATGGAAGGAGGATACGGAAGATGAATACGAATCATCTAATTAAAATATGGTACGTGGGCATTTGTCAATCTAAACCTACATGAAAGAATCCCATTGGTTGCAAATGGGTATTCAAGAAAAAGTATGAATTGGTAGAATTACATCCATCGATAAATTTAAAACATGATTAGTTGCAAAAGGATATGTTCAAGCAAATAAGGTATATATTATGAAGAATCATTTGTACCCACTGGAAAGTTAAACACCATCAGGGTTTTTTGTGCACTAACAACACAAAATGGATAACAAGCTTATAGAACATGGATGTAAAAATTACATTTTTGATGTGATGAAAATTCAAAGGAAGAAGTATACATGACCCAGTTGCACAGAACTCAATTTGAGGATAAGTCTCTGATACATCCTCAGAAGGTGTGTTGATTGATCAATTCTCTATACGGACTGAAACTGGCACACGCAGGCATGGTACATCAAGATTGATGATCATCTCTTACAACATGAGATTCAAGTGCAGCCCCTTGGAATTCCAACTTGTACATCAAGGAAATAGGTAATGAGATATGTGTCATTCTTTCTCTTTATGTTGATGATCTTGCTAATCAGTAAAAAGTATGGATAATCTTGTTGATGAAGTAAAGAATGATGTCAAGAAATCTTTTGACATGAAAATTTTTGGGCTATTACAACTATTGTCTTGGCTTAGATATATGGCAGAAGGAGAATCACATCCATGTTAGTCAGATGAAGTATGCCAAGTCACTACTTGAATCTAAGTATGGGATGAAAAATTTCAAGCCAATGGTGACTCCAATGGAACAAGGGTTGAAAATTTAAATTTTTCAGGACTACACCTCAAGTAAATGGAACTCACTACAGGAAACTTAATATACTCACCTCAAGTAAATGGAACTCACTAAGAGAAACTTGTTGAGAAGTCTCAATTACTTGACCTATACCAAGACAAACATTTTCTTTGTTGTTAGTTATCTTTATCAGTTTATGCAGGATCTAAAGCAGTGTCATTGGTTAACAACAAAGAGAGTTCTATGATATGTCTAAGGAACACTAAGTTACGGCTTGGAATACAAGAAGAAGTCATAGTTCTTCTAACAAGGATATATAGATTCAGACTATGTTGGATCCATTGATGATAAGAAATCAACATCGGGATATGTTTTCCATTTCGTATCAGGGCTAGTTTTATGGATAAGTAAGAAGTAGACAATTGTTGCATTATCATCTACTGAAGTTGAGTATCATTCTGCATAAGGGGTTGTGTAACAAGTAATTTGGCTACATCATATTCTAGCAGATATGGGCATACATGAAGACTAACTACTGAGTCTTTTACTACGAAAATCAAGGTGTGTTGAAGCTTTTCAAAAAATTTAGTGTGCATCATGAAAGAATAAAGCATATTGAAGTAAAATGTCACTATATTCGAGAACAAGTCTTAAACCACAATATCCAGCTACAATACTATCCTACTAAAGAACGAGTTGTAGATGTCTTCACTAAGCCTTTAGGCAAGGTGAAATTTTATTTTTTTCGAGGATCCATTTTTAGAAACAATATAATAAGGGGAGAATGTTAGATTAATTCTACCTTAGAATTAGTCCACCATTGTTATCACATTGTCCTTTGTACATTTGTATCTCACTTGCTAGCTGCACACACACCTATCTTATGAATAAGTCAATATGATATTGTATAAATACAGATCATTTGGTCTATGATTAATATGAAGAAGCATTCACTTATAGTTTCATCAGCACATTATGTAATGTCTCAGATTGAATTGGTTACTCATAATGGACACTCTAATTGGGTGACTACTTCGATTTTTCTATGGATTTATCTTTGAAAATATAAGTTTAATGAACTGTTGGGGTTAGCAAGATATAACATGGTTCACCTAGTGTGGGCTACGTCCACCAAGAAACAACCAATATATTATTCTTTCTTTACAGAGGAAATACAATGAAGATCTGCAATCTTCCACACCTCACACGGATGTACAGTACTTTTCCTTCACAAGCTTCTCTTTTTCTCTCCAAGAATTCCTTCTTACAATTATCACAATTCTAATTCTTACCTTCTAACCCTAGTTTTCTAGCTTATATAAGCATATACAAACTATTAAGGGCAACTTTAGCTATACATTTACAACCCTTAGATCTCCTTTTAATCAAAGGTTAGATCTAATCTTGCGTGTCTAAAATAAAAACATAAACACATAATTAACCGATGTCGGTTACCCAACTGATGTCGGTTTCCTCCCAAGTGACCGAATTGGTTAGCCAACCGATGTCGGTTACTGTGTAAACCTGCAAGTTTTTAAATCATGCTATTTGTGAAGCAATTAAGCTCCACAACTCAACAATCTCCCACTTGGAGATAAATTGTTGCACTATACCGTACAACTCCATCCTTGGATCCTTTCCTTGGCATGTTTCTTCCTCTTCAAGTCTCAAACTTGAAGACCAATAGAAGTGGAGTGTAGCTCCAACTTCTCCTTTTCCGAAAACTTTGTTAGCATATCCACAGGGTTCTCATTTGTATGAATTTTCTCAAGTTTCAGTTGCCCATCCTCCAACACCTACCATATGAAGTGATATCTCAACTGAATGTGTTTCGTTCTTGAATGAAATGCTGAGTTCTTTTCAGATGAATCACACTTTGACTATCACTGTACAATCTGCAATCCTCTTGCTCCTTTCCCAACTCTTCCATGAACCTGCTCATCCATATCATCTCTTTGCTAGCCTCTGTAGCTGCAACATATTCAGCCTCTGTAGTAGACAAGGCCACAACCTTCTGCAATCTAGAAATCTAACTAACTGTCATGCCACCTACTGTGAATACATATCTAGTGGTGCTTCTCCTACCATCCAAATCTAGCCATATCTGAATCAACATAGTTGCATAAAGAAGTATCTGACCCTCCATAATATAACTACATGTTGGATGTCCCTCTCAAATATTTGAGTATCCATTGGACTACTTTCCAATGCTCTTTACCTGGATTGGCCATAAATATGCTCACAACTCCCACTTACCTGTGCAATGTCTGGTCTGGTACAAACCATAACATACATAAGGCTTCTAACTACTGAAGCATATGGAACCCGTGTCATGTACTCGACCTCCTCATGTGATGTAGGAAACTAATCTTTTCTTAATTTGAAGTGTCCAGCCATAGGTGTATTTACAAGTTTTGAATTTTACATTTTAAACCTTTCCAACACCTTATTGATATAATGTTCCTGAGATAAATACAATTTCTTGTTCTTCATGTCTCTGTGAATTTGCATGCCAAGGATTTTCTTTGCAGCTCCTAAATCCTTCATTGCAAATGTATGAGCTAACTTTTCTTTAAGCTCAACAATGTCCTGCATACTAGATCTTGCAATAAGCATATCATCTACATACAATAACAAAATAATATAGCTTCCATTTTCAAGCTTCTTGAAATAAACACAATGGTCAGATTCACATCTCATATAACCATGCTCATGCATAAAACTATCAAACCTCATATACCATTACCTTGGGCTTGCTTGAGCCCATACAAGCTCTTTTTCAACCTGCACACAAGTTTCTCCTTACCCTTGACTTCATAACCAATCAACTGTTGCATATATATCTCTTCCTCCAAATCACTATGAAGAAAATCCATCTTAACATCAAGTTGTTCTAAGTGAAAATATTCTACTGCAACTAAACTCAAAACAGTACGAATGGAAGTCATTTTTACTACAGGAGAAAAAATCTCACCAAATTCAATACCTGCTTTCTGTGCAAATCCTTTTACCACAAGCCTTACCTTGTATCTTTTATGTCCACCCTCTTCTTCCTTGATCCTGTAAACCCATTTGTTCTGCAATGTTCTCTTACATGCTGGAAACTTAACCAAATCCCATGTCTGGTTTTGTTTCAAGGAGTCCATCTCCTCATCCATGCCATGCTCCCACTTCTTGTGGGTTTCATCCTACATTGCTTCTTCAAAAATTTCTGGTTCACCACTATCAGTCAATAATAAATAAAATAAGGAAGGTGTAAATATTTCTGGAGGTCTACTTACCCGTTCTGACCTTCTCACAAAAATTTGGGGTGTCGGAGGCTCATTTTGCTACATCATGTACATTTGTATCAATTTCTGACAATGACCGACGTTGGTCACCTGTAGCCGATGTCGGTTCGGTCGGTCAGTCTTGCTCTTCTGTAGCTGACATCGGTTCTGCTACTGACGTCGGTCCTGTGTCTGTTAGCACCGGTTGCCCTCACCGACACCGGTACCTTGTAGGTGTTAATTTTAAATCAAGAATGCATTTTCTTCCACAAACTCTTCCACCGGTTCATCCTTGGGTACCAACATCTGATCCATGTACATTCTCTTTTTCTTCCATTCAATGTCACGACTCCTAACAATCTTAGAATCATCTAAATCCAAAAAATGAAATCCGAAATCACCAGAGCCATAACCAATAAAAGTGCATCTCTTGGATTTAGCATCCAACTTTTTCTATTTTCTTTATCAACATGCACAAAAGATTCTGAACCAAATACTCTAAGAAAAGAAAGATCTACCTTTTTTCTAGTCCAAGCTTCTTCTGGTATTCCACCATCCAGTGCACTTGAAGGCCCATGGTTGATTAAATATATTACTGTGTCTACTGCTTCTGCCCAAAACTATAAGGGTAATCCAACATGTATTCTCATGCTTCTTGCATGTTCCATGATAGTCTTGTTCATTCTTTTAGCCACACCATTCTCCTGTGGTGTTCTAGGAACCGTTCTTTCTTTGTGTATTCCATTCATTGAACAGTAATCATTGAAAACCTTGTTGCAGTACTCACCACCATTGTCAGATCTAAGGAATTTTAACTTTAAATTGGATTCATTTTCCACAAGGGCTTTCCATCTTTTAAAAGTCTCAAAAACATCATATTTACGCTTTATACAATAAACCCATACCTTTCTTGTGGCATCATCAATGAAAGTCACATAGTATTGGGATCCTCCATGAGAAGCTACCTGGGTTGGTCCCCACACATCTGAGTGCACAAGCTCTAATTTTTATCCTTCTTTGTTGCCCCAACTTTGAGAAATCTCACTCTCTTTTGCTTTCCAAATATGCAATGCTAACAGAAATCAAGATCTACATTTTAAAAATCTAATAACTTACCCTTTTCCTTTAAGATCTGCATTCCATTTTTACTCATATGGCCTAGCCGATTGTGCCACATGCTTGCATCTGAATCTGAAGTAGATAAAATAGAAAAGGAATCAGTAATACAACTAGACAAATACAATGTTCCCACCTTCTTGCCTCTTTCCACAACAAGATCTCCTTTGGTAAATTTCCAAGAGTCGGCTGTGAATGTAACCATGCAACTAGCTCCACCTAGTTGTCCTACAGAAATTAGATTTCTCCTAAGGCTTGGCACATGTCTCACATCTTTCAATATCCATGTATTTCCATTTTACAATTTTAGATGAACTTCCCCTTTACTAGTAATATTGCATGGTTCATCATCTCCTAAATAAACATGCCCAAAATTACCCTGGACATAATTTATGAAATAACCCTTATTAGGGGTAGCATGGAAAGAAGCTCCTGAATCTAAAACCCATGATTCTATTTTATTATCCAAGGAGAGAATAAGGGCATCTTGCATTACCTCTAGTTGCAACATTTGCCTCTTTACCTTTATTTTGTAGATTCTCTTTCTTTTCCTTGAACCAACAATCCTTCTTTGCATGTCATTTCTTTCCACTATTCAAGCAGGTTATTCCTCTACCTCTGGATTTAGATATGCCATTCTTAGACTTTGATTTCCCATTATTCTTGCTCTTGGATATCTCCTTCTTCCTTCCCTTGTTTTCTACATTCAAATCATTTCCAGATGATGACTCTCATGTACTTTTCCTACGTATTTCTTCATTCAGGATTATACTAACCACATCATCAAACTTCAAAATATTAGTAGCAGATGTTGTATTACTAACAACCATTACCAAGTTATCCCAACTATCTGGTAAAGAGCATAAGAATAAAAGTGCTTTCACTTCATCATCAAACAAAATATTAACTAATTTTAATTGATTTACAATGGAATGGAAATCATTCAAATGGTTTGATACAGATCCACCTTCTTACATTTTAGAATTAAATAATTTCTTCATCAAATAAAATTTATTTGAAGCACTTGGTTTTTCATATAAATTAGCTAAAGATTTCATCAAATCTACCGTAGTTGTTTCTTCAGTAATATTCGAAGCTACAAATGTTGTCAGGCTCAATCTTATAGATCCCAGAGCCTTTTTGTCAAGAATCTTCCATTCTTCATCAGTCATCTTTGTAGGCTTTGAATTCGCATCCAACGGTAAATATAAATCTTTCTGATACAGATAATATTCCACCTACATCTTCCATAATTGATAATTACGGCCGTCAAATTTCTCAACTTTGTATTTATTATCTTCTGCCATTGTTGTGCTCCCACTCAATTAGAAGTCCCTTTGTGAGTAAATATATCAACACACAAAACCCTCAAACAAAAAAATATGATACCAGTTTTTGGGGGTTGGCACACTCTTGTTGTACAAATCTATATTCAGAATTAAGCATACAAGAAATAAATATAGAAATAAACCAGAAGAACAATACACAAGATATAACGTGGTTCACCCAGTGTGGGCTACGTCCACCAAAAAAACAACCAATCTATTAGTCTTTTCTTTACAGAGGAAAAATACAATAAAGATATGCAATCTTCCACACCTCACATGGATGTACAATAATTTTCTCTCACAAGCTTCTTTAAGCTCTCTCCAAGAAAATCCTTCTTACAATAATATGATCAATCTTACCTTCTAACCCTAGTTTTCTAGCTTATAAGCATATACAAACATTAGGGAAAATTAGAAATACATTTACAACCCTATGATCACCTTTATAACCAAGGGTTGGATCTAATCCTATGACTAAAATAAAAACATTCACACACAGGATGCTGGTTACCAACTGATTCGGTTTCTCTCAGGTGACCAACGTTGGTTACCCAACTGATGCCGGTTATTGTGTAAACTTGTAAATTTGTAAAACATGATATTTGTGAAGCAATTAAGCTCCACAACTCAACAAGATTGGTGAGCACAGATGAAAGAACACTGCTAGGAGCAACTCTGACAACCTCCATAGGGACGGCCGCCATAGGGCGGAGAATGCCGAGAAGGAGAAGGTGGCTCCTGAGTGACATTACATGAGGCGTCATCCCAGTGTCGCAAAAGAGTCTATAAATGCTCCACCTCCAAGAGCCAGCTCATTAGCATGAACTTGAATCTGCCAAAAGCACATTGGAGATAACCATTGATTTATTATACACTGAAAAATTGTTGATCAACTTCAATATTAGCAAAGAAAAAAATATTATGTTCTTTCCATAACCAAAATAAAATTTCCCCTTTGAAAACATGCCAAATCTGGGAGAACATGTGTGGTAAACTATGGGGCTATCTCCTAAAAGAATGTGATTGTCATGTGAAACATTATGACCGAAGGGGGAAGAAGAAAGAATGAATCTAGTTCCAAGCCCGATTGGGCTTTGGGGAAAAACCAAAATAAGTGCACCAAAGGTTTCAAGGTGGCCACAAAATGGACATTTAGGGGCCGGGACACCCAATTTGAACCAGGCTGGGGCCTATCAGGAAAGACCTTGATGTAAAAGGCACCACAAAAATGTGCGCAATTTTGGGCTCCACACAGGCAAAACCAAATAGTTGTCAAAACTCCTTCTCCAACAAGAGGGGAGAAGAATGCAATCCCCATCTAGTGTTGAGTTTTTCAACCATGGGTAAATGTGGGAGAGAGCCTAACGATAACCCTTACTGGCAGAGTAATTCTGAAAAGGGGTGTCCACAAACCACTTCTAGTTCTGTCCACCAAGGACGGGAGGGACACACACAGATATTTTATGCAGCATATGATCGGGGACCGAATTGGTGATTTCGATGACACTAAGCATGATCTTGGGTGGTGAGTCTATAAAATGAGCTTTGAACTCATTCCAAGGAACCCATGATTGTGTGTGTTTGCAAAACAAATCTTGAATGGTACGAATTCCAGGGACTTGAAAATCCTAGACTTTAAGCACAGGAATTTGGAAAGGCCATTGTGGGAGTGTCTTCTAGAAGCCACAACTTGATGTGTTACCAAGACACGAAAGTGCCAACAACTTGATCAGAAATGGACTTGAATGACCCTTCCAGGTGGGGCGGTGAGCCCTCCACCATGGTGCAAAAGGCACTTTCCACACTTCTTGGATTGTTGTCTCAATATTAAGACCTATGGAAAGGCCATTGCTGTGAAAACCTTTGCCAAAAGAGGTAGCCCAGAGGAAGTATTTTAGAAGCTTAGCCCAGAGCAAGAAATTCCAGGGACTTTTTCCATGAATGAAGCCACCATAGGGATTGTTGATTGCTGGAAAGGCCATTGTGGAAGCCAGTGTTCCCATGTTACCTTTCCATATACTTTTAAGCATTGAAAGTACCAACAACTCTGATCAGGAAATAGAACAATGAGAAGATTTGGCAAACCCTAAACCCTTCCAGGTAAGGTGGCCATAAGGAGAGCCTATTCTTAATGCCATGGTGCAAAAGCATTTTGCACGCTTCTTAACGTTCAATACATCGAATTATCCATTTCACATATAGTACCTGCCCTTGTCTCAATGTGTCAATAAGACCTATTCCCTTGGAGTCACAAGGAAGGCAACATGTCTCCCATGTGACTCTGTGAAAACCTTTGCCATAAGAGGCATTAGCCCAAAGGAAGTATTTTAGAAGCTTCTCCAATTTCTAAATTGAATCTTTGGAAGGCACCCAACAACAAAGAGTAGTAGACATGGGTGGCTTCGAGAACCTTAGAACATATTTGGAATTTCCCCCGCCAACGATAACGGCTTAGTAATCTAGTATTCCAATTTTTTGGCCACCCATTGAACCACATGATGTCACAATTCCTCCAATGACGCTTGAAAGGCAAAGGGAATATCGAAGAATTTGAACATTTCACAATGACAAAGCATTTTTCCAATCAAATGAAACAAGCCAAGTGGGCGCAAGGAGGAAATATTTCCTATAACACCGTGTTTTTTGCCATTGAATGGAAGACTAGAGGCCAAACAGAAGATATATAGACAATGCATGGCATTGCAGATATTGGACTTTTCCTCGATGAGCATAAGGAAATAATCATCGGTGAAGTGGCCATTGAGCAATTGTGATTTATTCATAGAAGGAAGCGTAATTACCCTGACGAGCCCTTGAGATTTAGCTTGGTCCAGAAGATACCCAGAATATTTAATAGCTAGCACATAAAGCGCAAGCGCTAATGGGTACCATTGGCGAATAGAGTGGAATAAGCTTAAAAGCTCAGAGCTATGGCCATTAATGGTGATCTGGGAAGAGGCATTGGTGAATATCACATAAACAAATTGAATGAAAATGAGGCCAAACCTAAGGGCTTTAAGCATGCAAATATTAAATGGCCATTCAATCTTGTCATAGGCTTTTTCAAAGTTGATTTCAATAAACATCACAAATTAATTGGATCCGTGAGCCCATCCCATTCCTTCCCAAATAGTAATGAATTTTTCAAGGATGTAATGCCCATGAATGAAACCAGTTTTCCCCGGTTGGATGATAACATGAAGGATATGACGTAACCGAATAACAAGAGCCTTGGCAATTATCTTGTATGAAACATTAAGCAAGGTAATAGTCCGCCAACTAGTAATATGCTCAAAATATCCTGGTTTGGGAATGAATTTGATGTTCTTTTTATTGATACATGTGTCCAGCAATTGGTTCTAAAAGCTTTCAAGATAAACCTAATGAAGCTTCGAGCCAACAATATCCCAAAGCAACTTGTAAAACTCACATGGGAAACCATCGCCACCAGGGGCCTTGTCATTAACCATCTACATGGCCACTTCATGAAGGTCATCAATGGTGAGCATGCAGTTACAAGCCACCTTCTGAGCAAGAGATATTTTGCATGACACCGTAGATAGACATTGGTCAAGGGTTTCTTGTCGCTCTTCTGAAGGAGCTTCAGCTTGAAACACCAGCTTATAATGCTTAACAAAAGCCTAAAGCATGAGCTGGTTATGGATAACCTGATTTCCACCATCAAGGATGGCCCAAATTGGCTAAGAGGGATTTTTGGATTTGAGGGAGAGAAAAAATTCTTTGGAAACCCGATCCCCAACTTTAAGCCAATGCATGGGCACAAATTTGAGCTCCCCATGCGTTGTAATTATCCACAATTTGAATTTTCTGACGAAACTATGCCACTTAAAGTTATAGAGCTTTTGAGAAAGGATTTACTTAGATCGCAACCACCACTCAGCTAAGAGCAGAGGTGGTAGTGAAGTACAAGCAACGCCAAATTTTAGACAATTGTCAGTCATATATTCTGAGAAATCTGGTCGTTTGAGTCATGACATCCTCCCACCATTGCATCCAGCTAGCATGCATAGGTGGATGAAAGCGTTAACTGTGATTTGGCCAAGGGGATAGGTTCCACACCCTATTGATGTGTTTAAGAGTGGGCCCATGTTCCATCAAGGTGGTATTGAGAAAAAATTGGCCTTTATGACCAAAAGAGCGCTTATCATGCCAAGTGATACAGAATCAAATGGGGGAATGGTTCGAAAGAAAAAAGTCAAGCATGACCTCTATAGGTAAGGAATAAATGTTATCAAACTCAAACAAATCTTGAGTTAACAGTATAACTTTGTTGAACCATTTGAGAATCCGATCTAATCCTCCTCGGAGATTGGACCAAGTGAACCATGCTTCAGATGTGGGAGTGTGAGAGGCATTAGGGTCATAAAAACTGAATTTATTGTGCATAAAAAATCACACAAGTCTTTCGCCAGTTGTCCATCACATAGGCAAGTGCCCCCACTTATCAATGGGCAGATCAACCATATTAAAATCACCACTTATAACCCAATTTTTATTGACAAATAGTTGAATAAATATTGATTTCAACTAAGATACTAGGGATAGGCTTCTGTGGAGTCTGCTCAAGAAATAAAATACTACTATAAGTTGCTTTTTTATTTACAGTCAGTTGAAGACCTTAACACATCATTCATTTTTTTCATATGGGTAGTAATGTTATTCAATATAACCAGAATCAATTTCTTCTCCCCTTGTTTCCATTTTTTTTAGTTTGGGTTTTTTTTTATTATATACCCACAATGGTTGGCAGATCAATTAGGTACAAGGTTGAACAAGTATGCTTAAGGACCGTGTGATTCATATTGGCACCAATAGATTTGGTCACAGAATATAACATTTCTTATGTTGACAAATAGGTTTTGGTTATAGTCTTCTCAATGAATAAAATACTTATATAAATAGAGCATTTTTATTTACAGTTTGTGGAAGACATTGTAGGATTTATGTGGCCAATTAAAATTCACAATAAATTTAGCACAAAGGTTTTTTTACAACTTTAGTTGAGATTTGCTTATTGCCACTACAAGTCATATGTATTTTGTTAATGCCAACTGAACTCGTTTCTAATACCTAGTTGGGATTTGCCTATTGTTCATACGAGCCATATGTATTCTATTAGTGTTAACTAAGGTTAGTTGTCATTTGCCTTAGGGTTATCACTATAAGGCTTATGTTTTCTATCCATGATAACTAATAACCCCTCAATTTTTCCTACTTGTGTAGTCAGGAAACATTACTATTTGTGTTGTTCAAATCTTGATATCTTATTAAGTTTGTGTGTTACTTGCTTGAATATATGACAATGCAACATCGCATGCCTCTCATCTCCTAATTTTCTTTGCTGACCGGGTGGCCTCCTATGCTACAAAAGCTACCCTGTAGTCGAAGCACAGTTAGGTGCCCAACGCACTTTGCTTTCTAGACTTCAAATGGACCTTTCCCTTCATTTTCCTTTCCAAAACAGGCACATATTATTTCTCTATATATGTTTTTTCATCTTTATCTTTTAACTTCTAGGTGATGAGAGGTTGGGTGATGTGCATTATATTATTGGGATATTGAGTATGGAATAAATTGTTGCTGCAACAGACTCAAATGAGAATATGAAGGATTACATTCTTACTGCCATGCATGTGAATATGTCGTATTCAGGGGCACAAGCTTTTACATATAGACAACTTCGAGCTTTAAAAGTTTTATAAACACTGTGTTGTAATAAATCAATTTGAATATATTTATTAAATAATTTATTATTAGAACCACCTTTATATTAAATTATAAACAAAACAATACAAAGTGTTACATAGTAAGGGGGCGGTTGGCAGTGTTCATGGCCTCAAAAAAGAACAAATGCCACGTGGGCAGACAAAAGACAAGCCACGAGGGCGAACAAAAACATGCCAGTTAGGGCTGCAAATAACGACCAACAGGCAAAGAGAGAGCACCAAAAACTACATCATAAAATAGAATTAGGCACAAGGAGCAGTGGCACCCAGAGGAGGAGGTGGATCATCCCACGACGGAAGAAATCTGAGGGAGTGCGGATTGTCAAAAGGTAGATTGAGCAGCCAGCCATCTTGGTCAGGCATCTGAACACTTAATGGAACCATAATTCCCCACCCAAGGGGTGACAAGCCACCAAACTAAGAAGCCCCACCAGGAGGAGATCCCCAGTTGGAAGAGCCAGCCACAACCTTGCCACGCATCGGCGAGATCTAGCCAGGACCAGAAGAAGAGGGCCCTAGGCGAGCTAATGCGGAGAGGGTCAGGCGCTTCTGGAGTGGCTGCGGGATCGTCCACAACATCTATGAGGTGGCTGGGGTGGCGGGGGCACCGATCATCATCATCCAGAGGAACCCGACTCATAGTTCAAGGTGCATTGCCCTAGTGATCAAACAACTGCCGGAGATGAGAAAAATCCAATGCCACCTTCTACACTTGTGCCTAAATCTGCATATGGACACAAGACAAGATAACCACCTTTTTGTTAATGGTTAGTTCAACAAAAAGAGTATAATGCTAAAATAAGGCAGTATTCCTAGCTTTCTAGAGCTAAAACAAAATAACATAACGAAAGAAATGCCAAAGGGAAGCAATGTATGAAGGCCAAGTAGCATGGTCACCAAACAAAGTAACTTTCCAATCAAAAAACTCAGGGTGAAATGGCTAGAAAAGGGAGTGAATCCAATGCTAAGTATGTTGCGCATGAGGGCAAAACCAAAAGACATGTTTGAAGGACTCTGGGTGACCACAACAACTACAGACCAGATTATGAATGCTAATATGACTTAATCTTTCCCCTAATGGTAGGCCTTGATAGATCAGACACCAAAGAAAGAAATTAAGCTTCAGATCAAATAGGGGGTTCTAGGCTCGTTGGAGACGCTTTAACCAGGTGACATGAGAAGAATGCAATGACCATTTGGTATTGATCTTATCTAAAGCTGATGAGATAGGAGATAACAAGCAGTAGATAGATCCTGAATTATATTGTAATAGTGGAATGTCCACGTTCCATTGCCAGTCTTTCCACCAAGCCTTGGGTGGCTGAAGGCCCAACTCTTATAGCATAACATCAGGCAGAAAAGACTGAATAGCCAAAATTGTAAGTAGATCAAAATTAGCCAAGTTGTATTTCTATTTCGGCGCTGGCGAAGGAAGTCAATCCTGGGAGAAAACCAGGTCTCGGATGGTGGAGATGCCTTTATGAGCTAACCGCATTGCTTTAATGTTGGGCTTTTCTGCAAGCGGGAGATTATCCAGAGAGAAAATAGGTGACCACCACAAATTGTGCTCATTAAAAGAGAGACCTATTTGGAATTCATCACCAACCCACGGCATGAAGGGTTTGACCATCTCAAATGCTTTCCAGATGTTTTTGACCACAAAGGTGCCATGTATTTTAACTGGAACTTTAGTAATTAGTAGAGTATGAAATCCTATGTTTTTCCAGCATTTTTTACCATATGGTGTTCCTGCAGAGATACAATGTCGTAACAAAACCTTCCAAGCTTGGTTTCCCTGGATGCAATGAACAATCCACTTAGCGCATAGCGAGATACTCTACCTGTAGACATCAAGAACGCCCAAACCACCCTGATCCCTGGGAAGAGTGAAAACCTCCCAGGAAACATGATGAAAACCACCCTGCTTAGAGCTAGACCAAAGAAAATCCCGCAATAGCTTAGCCAACTTTTCAAATGAGGCATGAGAAGGACACCAACAAGCTGCATAATAAACCTGAGTGATAACAAGAATTTTAGTGCAAACCTGGAACTTGTCGACCAAAGATATCGGACGAGAGATCCATTTCTGCACTTTTTGCTCAACTCGATCAACCAAAAATTACCACAAGGTGGAAGACTCACTATCGAAGGCAAAAGGAATTTCCAAAAAGTGGAATCATTCTCCTCGTTGAATCCAGTGTCAAGGATAGGTTACTCGCCAATCGAGCATAGGCCAGGGACTTTGGCGAAAACCCAACGATTTGGAAAACTGAACTTTAGAGTCACACGTTTTACAGAAAATATCCAAGCAAGAAAGTGCCTCCTGCACATTTTGTTCCGATTCAGCTAGAGTGAGAAAGGAGTCATCCACAAAGTGGCCATTGATGGGTTGAGATTGATGATTAGGTAGATATATGCCTCTTAATCTCCCTTGAGCAGCTCTATTGGAAAGAAGGTAACCGAAAGCATTCGCTACCAGGACAAAAAGAGCTGGAGCCAAAGGGCAACCTTGCCTAATCAATCAAAATAATCCAACAATAGAAGACTGGTGTCCATTGATGGTGAGGCAAGATGAGGCATCAACGAAGAGAGTGCGAATCACATTAAGGAAGAAATCGCCAAACCCCAAGGCTTTAAGCATGACAAGAATGAAAGGCCATTCTATACGGTCATATGCTTTTTCAAAATCGATCTTGAGAAAAACCACCTTCTGAAGAGAAGCGCAAGCCCATTCCAACCCTTCCCAAACATGTAATGTCCTCTTTTTAGGACATTATCTAAATGGAAGAATTCGAAGGCCCTTAACCCAATGGGTTTGAGGATTGGGCTCATATTTCGACTTAAGATATTTATTATCTCTTTTTGTAACCCCTTGAGGGCCCTCTTAGTTTATAAAAGTGCACCTAGGATAGGAATTTCTTAATATTAAATTAAGAAATTAAAGTAGCTTATTAAATATTTTTATTTTTATTTTTATTTGGGGGAAAACATTAAATGTTCAAACATTGGTATTTGCACCTCTTATTTTCTATAAAGAAGGGGTTGCATTTCCTTGGAGGTTATGTTGATGATTATTTGAAAATTGCTCCCTGCGTGGAGAAGGGATGCATGCCCAGAAACTGAAGTTCTTTCACTTTCATTTGTGAAGAATAAATTTGTATTGCAGCTGATTTGACAATTAAAATTGGAGGAGTGGTTTTGTGCACTTGTGGTTGAATATATTCTCTTTGTTATGCATGAAAGAGTCTTTCTCTTGGCAGCCAATACTATAGTGACTACTGTAGCAATTGTTTGTGGAGGGTTTAAATCTTCTTTGGCAACAATTTCATCATAAGTTTAACTTCTAGCTTCAACGACTTATTTTGATGTTTTATAAACTATTTGGGTTATAAGTGGGTGTGGATTGACCAAATTTAATGCATGCTATTGTGTCATTTGGCAACGACTTGAATAAGGGAAGTTGATAATAATTTGTATATGTTTCATGGTCTTATTTCTATCCAATCTAGTCTGTTGTCCAGCGATTTCTTTTGAGGATTTATATTTAATATATATAGGCAGCGATTTAGATCTCTCCCTTGTGGATTAATATTCCAGTCTATGCAATGATAATTGGCATGTTTTTGAAGTCTTCTCTTGCATTTGTAATCATGATCCACAATTGAAGTGAATCGATTTGGGTAAACATGTGTTTGAGGCCATTTAAGGCAGCGATCTGGGTGTGTTTGTTTTGGATAAAACATTGCATGCTTTGACAGTGGAAATACATGATCTTTGCCTTTCTTATAGCTGCTGCTCCTCCATAAATTCAACGACTTCATTATGTGGTTTATTTAGTTCTGGGATGCATAGTTTGAAGTCTCATATGATCTGCGATCTGTAGGGTATTTTGCACATATCCCAGTGACCCCCTTTTGGTGTTGTTGGTTTCTCTCTTGGGCAACAAACTGGGCCAAAGAAATTGGATGCAATTTGGTATGTTCAATGAGTTGTTTATCAAGCTCTTGCACCCTTGTTTGATTCCCAATAACGGGCCTTATAATGTTATGGTAAGGACTGATTTTATATCTATTTTGTGAGCAATTGTAGTTCCATGGGAAAGAAAAGTGTAGAGCTTATTTCTGGGGTCATTAGCTTCAGTGGAGCATTAATGGTGTGAATTGTTGATAGAGGCCATTAAACCCCTACCTTTGGGTTTATTGAGGGCTGGGTTTTATCATGTGGATCTGATTTCTAATCACTGGGGGAGTTATTTTCTATTTGAGCGTTGCATTTTCCATTAAACCTAGAAGAGGGACATTGCAAAACAACAATAAGATTATCCAAAATGAAACGGCCTTTACCAAAACTAGATTGTTCAAGTCGAACAATTTTGGGTAGCAAAGAAGCCACCCGAAAAGCAAGAGCCTTCACCAAAATCTTATAGGAAACATTAAGAAGCGTTATGGGCCACCATTTGGTTATGAGCTCTAGATTACCAACCTTGGGGATGAATTTGATATTACCTTTATTAATACAGTTCCCAAGGGATCACGATTGCAGGGCTTCCTAATAAACCTATAAGAGATCTGGCACAATCATTCTCCTATCACCACGTGGCCTGATTCTTCTGTCAAATGTTTCACGATTGCTTGGGATGGGGCCTCTATTAAAACTCCTAGCATGGATATTAAATAATTTGAAATTTAAACATTAGAGAAAGATGTAAAATTCTTATTGGTGATTGATTGGAAGCAAACAATTATTGATTTGGAGTGAAAGGTATATAGTATTCTTGCCATGGGGAGGAACTAATAATATATTTTCTAATTTTTAAAAAATTATAAAATAGTATTATTATGTGGATAGACATAACTTACCAAGTTACCAATAACACTTGATGGGGAATGTAATAACTTAAATTGTCCATATAAATAGATTGAAGTCACGAGACAAAATTTGTATTTACTTGATTTGCAATTTCTATTTTTTAATTTAATATTGAAAAATTGTTTTTCCTTTAGATGATGCTTGTACAGTTTGAATCTGAGGATTGACGATGAAAGGATGGGTGAGAAGAGCTGTGGCAGCAGGCCTGTGCAACGGATCTTTCATCAGACAGAGCCTCAAAAAATCCTTAATATCTTCACCTCGCTCCTGAATTCCTTTCAGTACAGGAACCCAATTTCCCGTTTTAGAAAACTCTTTCTTCCAACCAATCTTAAGGTGAGAGCAGGCGAGCAGGGTTAATCCGAAACTCCAAATGTCCGCCTTGAACATTTCATTCACCTCTGTTACCCGATATTTATCCGGCTCGACGCGCTCAGGGCTCTTGTAACTGTCAGTGCCGGACTGCTTCAGAAATTTCTGGATGGCTCCCTCTTCGTTGACATACATGCTGGTGCCGAAATCATCAAGCTTAAAAACCCCCTCTTCTTTATTATTAATGAGAATATTTGCAGGCTTCACATCCAGATGAACAATTCCGAGGGTTTGCAAATGGTGAAGCGCGTTCAGAACCTGAGAAGCCACAGAGGAAATTTCGTTGTCGCTCATTTCGCATTCTTTAAATTGTTTTCTGTCTCTGATGTGATCTTGAAGACTCCCGCCGCTGCAATTCTCCAACAAAATACAGCACACGAATTCGCCAGAAATCTCGACCTGTCGGCAATAGGCATCGTAGGAGCGGACGATGTTTTTGTGCGGATGGTGCTTGAGAATATGGAATATATTTATTTCGTTTTCCATTTGGCCGCTGTTTTTCCCGTTTTGCAATATTTTCAGCGCGTATTTCTGGTTCGTGCTTCCGTGCAAAACCCTGTAAACGGCTCCGGTGCCCCCAATTTTCAACCTTTCGAGGTTTAGCAAATCATCCGTTTCGATTTCCCCAATTTTTAGGGAGTTTGGCAGCGGCAATTTGTCCTACGTTTTCTTAGCTGAACGCAACGGCGAGCAGTGTCCCTCCATTTGTAATTTTCTTCTCTCCTGAAAGGAGGAATCTGAGTCCACCAAACGAACTCCGACTGAAAGAGGGGTGATTCCGCTACTAGAAGGTCCTGATAGAGTTGTGCTTTTGCCCGTTTGGGTCCGGGGTGAAGTTTTTGTGGTGCTTCCGGGCCAACATGTTCCTCCAACTGGACTAGTCACACCTTGTGCCATTAATGAACTCTTTGGAGTAGTTTTGGACGCCATTGTCTGGTTTAAAATGTTTCCATGTGGAGGTGCCACAGTTTTGGTGGCGGCCATAGTTTCCGGCGTTCTATGCAGAGATGTCACGGCTTCACTTGAGCTCCAACGAGTAGTTCTAGTGGTGGCCATAGTTTCTAGGTTTCTATGGGGAGATGTCACAGCTTCCTTTGCATTCCAAGAGTAGTTTTTGTGGAAGCCATAGTTTCCAAGGTTCCATGTGGAGATGTCGCGGCTTCATTTCTATCCCAAAGAGATTCTATCAATGGAATAGTTCTAACAGCCATAGCGATGAGGGTTCTTTGTGGAGATGTCGCGTCTTTCCTTTGGGTCAAAAGAGTAGTTTTGGTGGCAGCCATAGTTTCCAAGGTTGCATATGGAGATGTCATGACTTCCTTTGCGTCCCAAGGAAATCTTTTGGTGGCAAACCTAGTTTTCGGGATTCCATGTGGAGATGTCATGGCTTCCTTTCCACCCCAAACAGATGCTCTTGACAACATAGTTTTGGTGACCATAGTTTTTGGGGTTCCTTGTACAAATGTCACATCTTCCCTTGTGCAACACGCAAATATTTTCGACTGAGTAGTTCTGGCACCCATAATTTCTAAAGTACTTCTATATGGATATGCTACTACTTTCCTATCCTTGCATGTAATTGCTTTTAACATACTAGATTTGGTGGCCATAGTTTCAGGGGTTCCACGTGGAGATGTTACAAATTCCTCACCCTTGAACACAAATGCACTCGACGGAATAGTTTTGGTAACTATAATCTTTGGGGTTCCATATGGAGTTGTCTCGGCTTCCCTTATGTTCCAAGGCGTAGCTCTAATGGCAACCATAATTTCTGGGGTCCCATGTGGAGACATCATAGCTTCCTTTGCACAACAAACAAATTCTCTTGATGGAATGGTTTCCATGACCCTAATTTCTGGCCTTCCTTGTGGAGATGTCATGGCTTCCCTTGTACAACATGCACATGCCCTTGAGAGAGTAATTTTGGTAGTTGGAATTTCAGGGGTTTCATGTGGAAATGTTACCTCTTTCTTATCCCTGTAGGAAAATGCTTTCAACAGACTAGTTTTGGTGGCCATAGTTTCAGGGGTTCCATGTGGAGATATTACAACTTCCCTAGCCCTGAACACAAATGTTGTCAACGGAATAGTTTTGGCAGCTGTAGTTTTTAAGTTTCCATGTGGAGACGTCATGGCTTCCTTTGCATTCAAATGAATGGTTTTAGTGGTAACCATGGTTGTTGGGGTTCTATTAAGAGATGTCATGGCTTCATTTGCACCACAAACAAATGCTCTTGATGGAGTAGTTTTGTAAGCCACTGTTTTTGGGGTTCCTTGTGGAGATGTCATAACTTCTCTTACACAACATGCAGATGTTCTCGACATAGCTATAGTTTTGATAGCCATAGCTTCTGGGGTTTCATTTGGAGATGTTTTTGCTTCCCCAACACTACATGCAAATGATTTCAATGGAGTAGTTTTGGCAGCCATAATTCCATGGGCTCCACATGGAGATGTCACTTCTTCCCTTGTACAACACATAGATGCTCTCGACAGAGCAATTTTGGTAGCCATAGTTTTTGGGGTTCCATTTGGAGATGTTACAGATTCCCCAGCCTTAAACACAAATGTTGTTGGTGAAATAGTTTTGGCGGCCATAGTTACAGGAGTTTCGTGTGGTGATGTCGCATCTTCCCTCACTTCATATGCAGATGCTTGAGACATGGTAGTTTTAGCAGCCATTATTTTTGGGGATATTTCTGGAGATAATCTTGAATGAGATTGGTCTGGGGTGCTATAATTATTGGTTGTACTTTTCTTTGGAATAGGAAATGCATGTGGAGATACAAGGGATTCAATCTCTTTACATGGAAGATAATTTTGGAGATAATCCCAAGAAACCATGTATATGTGAAGATGGGTATGTTGTCCCATAACTATTTCTATGTGGAGGTGTTAGTGCTTCAATTTGTCTGAGCATAGTAGTTGTTATCCTAGATTCATGGGATAATCTTAAAGATAATTCCAATAAACTATGTATTTTTGAAGATGGGTTTGTTATACTACAGTTGTTTTGATCTTGGTTCAGACTATTTCTATGTGGAGATATCTCGGCTTGGATTTCTGTAGGTGGAGTAGTTTTGGCTACCACAGAAGACGGGTTCTGGGTATTATTAGTCTTTTGAGCTTTGCTTAGACTATTTCTATGTGGAGATGCAAGAGCCTCAATTTTTCCATGCGAAATAGTTTTAGCAGCCATTATTTTTGGGGATATTTCCGGAGATAATCTTGAATGAGATTGGTCTGGGGTGCTATCTCTAGAGAAGGTTGGTTCCTACTTCCTAATCTACCTGCCATAAGTTACTCTAGTGCAGGCAAGAATCTAACTAATCCTAATCTAACAATGTCCCAAGGAGACAGAGAGAGAGAGAGAGAAAGGAAAAGAACAAAAGCCTACACTAAAACAGTGATACACCAAAAAAGGAAATGTTGGATCATCTAACCAAACTGCCATGAAATAAAGGAGAGGTGAAGAAATGGAGAAGGATGGACAGATGCATCACAAGCCCAAGGATTAGATTTCACACAGAAAACGTTTCAAAACTCCAATAAACACAGCTCCCAGAACCTACAAATGAACATCCAAACATGCACAGATACCCTGTAATGAAGAGAGGCAAGAAGAGAAACAACCAAAAACGAGCAAAGGATGAACAAATGCATCACAAAACACATTTTTTATTACTTCAAAAGTTTACACAGAACATCATTTCAATGAGCAAGAGGCAAAAAATGCCATTTATAGAGTAAGGGAGGAGGTTCGAACTACATTTTTTATCCTAAGAGAAGAAAAGATAGGGGGAGGCAGAGCAGGAAAAGATGAACAACTTTGTTATGTCCCATTTGAAAGAAGCCCTACTTTTATAGATTCAACACAGAGGAAGAAAGAGGGAGAAGCAAGAAAACCATTTTTGGAGCTCAACCACTACCATCAATGTCTCTTACAAAATATGCCCCCAAAAATGTCTTGACTGAATCAATTTCATCATGGTCGAAGCGGCGGATCCTCGAAGGAAGGAAACGGCGGGCTGTCTCTGAATCTAAAGTTGGTTGTTGGGAAGCGTCAGATCCTGGCATTGACCATGCGTCTGAGCTGTTTCTCGATTTTCTCCCACCTAACCTACACCCAAACTTACAAGATTCAGATCTCCGGAATAGTGTAGATGAATTTCGAGAGCTTTCCGTTGGTGTCAAGAATTTTCTATATTTCTAGCCCTAAGTCGAAAGATATGTCCCTCTCTAATTTTGTATCGGGTCCGTACAAAAGGGTGGCGAAAACGGATTAGTTTAAAAAACAAGTCCGCGCTCTTTAAGCTGGATGACACGTGGCAGGTTCTGATTGGCTGAGCAACTCTCTCTCCTCCACCTCTCGGCGGGCTCTCTATATTGAAATTTCTCTTGTGAATGGCGTGGGGTGGGATATGTGGCACTATCCTCCATTGGTTCCGGCTGACCCTTCAATTTCTATGTTTTTTGGCTAAGTCCTTTGCTCAGCGGGGTCATATTTCTTGACCGGGGACACATGGTGGCCTAGCGCTTGCTTGGAAACCTATTTTCAATCTTGCTCTTGAACTAGTTCCATTTAGACACTTTGCACTCTCCACTTTTGGATTTACCCTTTGAGATGCCCAGTTGTCCCGACATGAATGGCTTGCTGCTACGACCACAAAATACTTAGCCTTTTTTGAGGCCCGCCATTCGGACTTTGTTCTTTTAGCATTTGACTCTACCTCCACTTGTCAAGTGCTTCGCTGGGACAAATTCTTCCAGTTCGCCCGATCCGGCTTGATTCAAGCCTCCCTTTTTGGATTCAGATTCCCAGAAGCGTTGTTTGGACAGTTGGCTCTCTCCAGTGTCTCCTCTATTTAGTCGATTTTCCGGGACTCGTTTGTCCGCCGCGTATTTTGTCCCACTTGTCCTGAAGACTTTGGATCTTCACCATTGTGCTGAGGTTGCTCCTGGTTTTGACACGAACTCGGCTTCGGTTCTCGTCCTTCTGCGCACTTCATTTCTAAGCCCACTTGTAATCTGTTGCATGTTAAGGCATGAATTCCTTGACAGAGCTGTTTTTTCTCGATCCTTCTTGCCTTGATGTCCCAAATGGTCTTTCGCGACTGTCCCGGGGACTAGGACTTAGTTGAGTCCTTCTATGACAGTTTTTGCAAGATTAAAACTTATGTTCTGCAACTTGGTTCGCATCTTCTGCAGGGTTGTGGTTAATCCAATACTTGGACGGGAGAGTTAGAAATATGGATAAGGGTCACTAGATAGCATGATGTTTGCTCTTGAATCAATTATCTGCCATGGGACTTGAGATATTCTGATGCATATAGATCAAACTTCTAGACCTTAAGATGGCATGGTGAGCCTATGAAATGACAGGTTCACATATTTGATTAGAAAGTTAAATCAAGCTTTTCATCCATGTATCGATTGCATGAATTGTGGATTACCTAGCTTGAGCTGCAGTGATCTAATGTTTTAGAGCAAAATGATGACAAGGCTTACCAAAAGGATAGTGAGATGACTTGGAGGTGATGCTAGGTTAACCATGAAGCCTCTGGGATAGGGTGTTGCCTATAGTTGGACTGAATATTTCTTAAAAGAGCTCTCCAGATTCAGGGGCACGAAGGCAAGACAGTGGCTACTGGCAAGTAAATGCTACACAACTCAAGGATTGTAAGGGGATGGAAGATTACATGATTCCAGCAAGGAGTTACTGTGGTGAGGCATAGACGTGGGAACAAACTGAGTTGACTATGGGAATTGAACTGAGTTCCAAGGTGCCAACATTGCTGGAAACATGATGAAGAATGAACAAGATGATTTGCTTGAATCGAGACGCAATCACAAGCAAGATCACATTGTGTCAAGAAGAATTTATCTCCCTGAAGTGTACTTATTGGTGGACCTGCAATTGCTGATGGATGATCTTCTCATTGTTGAGAAATTTAGATTATACCTCAAACTGGACTATCAAGGATTTCGTTGAAAATGGCAATGTTAACGTGGAAATCAAGAAAATTGCTGATATTTCTATAAAGATGAGCCGTAGGCAAGCACACGAGTCGTTACCCAACTACGTATTTATCTTTTTTTGACATAATTTTCATTTCATACAATCCGACGTTCAAAAGCAAAGAAATATCGGTGTACTCACCACTTGGAAAAAATGGTAGTATCTAATCCCTTTGAAGAGACAAATGATGAGAGAGTTCATTTGCTATTCGCATTATCGATAAGGGAATTTGCTAGAAGGTGGATGCATTAGAGATTCGGTGTAAACATGTGAACACAATTTGAGTGTGAATCTGATTACATTATAGGAGGATCAAATAACTAAAGTTTGAAAATTGATTTAGCGTTGATAAGCATCCTTGTGCAAATATTATCAACAATCAAATTTCAAGAGGTTGCATCCAGTTTGCTTGATATGAAGGCATATTTAGTGTACCATATTCGTACAATATGGATGAAAAGTCGGAAATCCGTTCTTTTATGGACATTTTGAACTTGTTATTTAACCCCCATGTTTTTATGAATGGTGATAACTCCCTAAAAGAAAGTTTGCGTTATAAAGAAAAATAAATTAATAAAGATAGGTCGATCAATATTACCACTTGATCCTATAAAGGAACTCAAGCTATCATAACACAGCTCTACATTGGTGGCTATTTCCATTGTTCAATTTTATTTAGTATGGATTAACTCACTTATTCCATATGTAATTGTATAGTTAAGATATGTATGATTTCTTAAACTTCTTGCTCGACTTTGTAAAAGTGACGAAGAATAAATTATTAAATGCTTGGTAAAATGGAATGATAAGTCTCTAAAGTTGAAATTACTTCCGCTGATACATTGTGAATGTCCCTTCAAATTTAATGTCAAAATTATGTAGCAGTTTTTATGTAGGAAATTTATGTTTGTTAACTTAAAAATCATCCGGTTGAGAATCGACTTATTGAAAATTCTTCTAGTACTCCAAGAAATATGCTTATATGGGAATAATATAGAATCTCAATATGTGTTTTCTTATGCTAAATTTGGTTTATGTTGTATGGATTATCTAGTATGTACAAGATTGTTCAAGTGTGTTAGCCTTTGAAGTTGAATATATTTTATGTATAGATAAATAAAGTTGTAATGTTCTTATGGTCTTATTGGGTCATACTCAAGTAAGGATCTTTAAGTTGGGGATCATTGAAAAATCCACATTTTTAGAATGTGATTGTGAAAATAACTAGTTAATTCGGTTAATTACATTCAAATAAGGATTGTTCCAAATTAGCGATGTTTGTTGGCAAGTCAATATTGACAAGTTCGTTTCCCCATCCTCAATTCATCTTAGGATTTCCCTTTTTATCTACTGCTCATTTCACAATCATCCACTTTAGGCACATATTGTAACTTAGACAGTGTCCAAAACCATGTCCTCATGGGTTTGTTAAGTGCATTGCAAAATGCTCTTGGTTCCTTTACAATGATCAACAAATAAAGGACCAAAGTGCATCTCTGAGATAGGCTTTTTTTAGCCCTCCTTTGTTATGCTTATCAAGAATGTTAGCATGCATGTTCATCATATTCATAACCAAACAACCATTCATGCATATAATCATCATAACATGGCAATTGGAAACACATATAATAAGGAAAAAATTAATCAAATAAAGAAAAATTAATATCAATCTAACATCACACCATAATCAGATCAATATCATATCCAACCACAATTACTTATCCATTGTAAAAACCATAGTCAATTACATAAATAAGAAAGTTGATTACAATACCAGTTCATTACATCCATGTGTTGGACCATGCGTGCACCATACAGACTCAAAACCTAGACTATAATACCCTTGAAACCTATTGCATTACATCACACACATCAAAATCTCTCTAAATAAAGATACACATCACCTATATTTATAGGGGTGGGGACTTTCCCTTCACCGCTTCATGCACTTTCCTAATAATAGGCATGTGTACAAAAATAGCCTGCATGCTTTTACAATTATGCTAATAATATCATTAATCCTAAATATAACATGCTTTAATCCTATTATTAGCTCATCTCCATGTGTGTGCTTTATCTTGATCTGCATGTGCTTTTTTTATTTTCTCTTTCTTGGCCGCTAAGTATTCATGCTTTTCTCTATTTCTAGATCTTTACTTGAGTGACACTCCAACTCTGTTTTTCTATTTTTAGCCTTTTTGTAAAATTGGCCAAGTCCTTAATTTCATGCATCCATGCGTGCAACCCTCGCATGCTGACCTACCTTTGTGTGCCCCTTGCATGCACTACTCTAATCCTTACATGCATGTGTACCCTTGCACATAAGCCTTTATTGCTTATCTGATACTTAGTCAATTTTCCTGACCAACATTACCCCACACTAGGGATATTTCCATCCTCAGACAATATTGAATCAAAGAATGTCTCAAAGAATAAAAGAATAAAAATGAATAAAGAATGAAAATAAAAGTAAGGGCATACACCCAATGAATGAATGAATATCTAGGCGTGCACTTGATTTATTCTTGGGATGGCTGCAGTAGTTTAGGAAACTCTACATTTATAATGCTCTCCAACTTCTCCCATTCTGTAGTTCCTTAGTAGCTACATCTGGTACCACACCCTAAATATCTGATACCTGCTGCATGGGGGGTCCATTTTTCACCCTTCTCCTTCAGCTTCCTGATAATTCCAGCAAGGCCTAATGATCATTCCTTCAAAGGCATCCATTCTTCATGCAACTAGGGAACCAAGCTCTTTAAGCCTTGTCTCAAAGGATTCTCTAACAATTTTAAGTGCATCCCGCTTCTTCACAATCTCAGCCATTATTTCTTTTCACCCCAACTTTCTCATCCTTCTTGGATGCTTGTGCCTGTTTAACCTTTTCCTCCTCCTTGAGTGGTGTATGCCTTAAGGATGGGGTCAGGGTCTTAGCAATTATCAAATGCCCATCCTGCCTTCTTCAGCTCATCATTGAACTTGGTGACTAACACCTCATACTCTACTATATTGTGTGCTATACTGCCTTATTATTCTTTCTGTAATGTGCATCCAATTCTTCTTTCTAGTTGATGGCCCTTGCACATATTTTTTCTATGTAAGTAACATTCCTACTAGATCCTCCAAGTAGTGCAGTGTTGTTAGGATATTCATCTTTAGCCCTTTCTTCCAGGTCTGGGTGCACTGTAGTAATTGAATCTACAATATGTTCAGCCTTAATGAATGCATACGTTGCATGCTTTTCACTTTTATCTCACACCTCTGTAAGTTGTTGCACTTCTTGTCCTTATTCCTTCTTATCTTCTAATCAAAACCTTAATAGTGGCCCCTTTATCTAAATTCCTCAGCCACTTCTGCTGCCATCTTGTTTAAGCATTACTAGCATGTTCATATGTTAACTCTGTTGGCTTGATAGTTACATGGGTTGTATATGGGGCTTTCTTCATTTTACACCTTACACATGTGTCATCGCTAACATCAAAATTTGGATCCTCCATGTGATGTTTCATACTCCAGGAGAGTATTTTTCTTGTGTGTATGGTCACACCTTCTGGGTTGATCACCTCCCAACCATAGAGTTCTTTTTTGCATTGTGCTTTGAAATCTTGCAAACACCTTTGATTGATCATCAATATAATTTACCTGGGTGTTGCAAGATCTCTCTCTTATTTCTTCCTTCTTCCACCAGTGCATCTTACCTGTTGGTAGCCAATTGCTTCTCTGTACTTGTGTGCACACTACTTCCATCTCTCCTCCTGATGTCCCCATCTTCTTTCATGGCTCACCATCCTTTTTCTCCTTCCTCTTCTTCCTTGGGTTCCTTTTTCATTCATATCCTCCATTCATCATGTTGTACATCCTCATCCTTAGGCTCTTCTTCTTCATCCTCCACATTATGGATGGTTGGAGTCTCTCCATTATGCACACTTTTCTTTAGACTTTCTCTTCATCACTATCCTAGTGGTCACCAACCTTTCTTCTTTCCTTACTGGAGGGGTCTTCTTCTCTGCACTTGGCTTGGGTGGAGTAACCCTTGGTGACTTCCTTATTGGCTCTGAAGTTCATGCACCTTGTCTTTCCCTTTGTGCCTTCTTCACAACTTTCTCTATGATGATTGAGCACAGTGCTATGTTATCTTTCTTCTTCTTCCTCCTCCTCCTCCTCATCCATTTCCTTCTTCTTCTTCTTCTTCTTTTCTAGGAGGGGGTCTCCTCACATGCTCTCTTTTCCCCATAGTCTTTTACCCTTTTAGGTGGTCTTGGGAGAGTGGAAGGTCTTCTTCATCAACATACTTTCCATTAACTATTTAGGATTCAAATAGATATATACCTTTGTTGCTTCTTCTTTCCTATTACTAGAGTCTCATAAGTGAATCTATATCATCAGACTCCATTGTCTCCACATATGTCTGATCTTTCCTAGGATACACATACGTCTTGTGCAATGTGTGGCAATCAACATCTACCTTTTCTGCATCAAATTTCAACTTCCATGCATCATAAAACCTATTTCACTGATGCTTGGAAGTATCTTGTTGTGAAGGTGAAAGAAAGTTTACACCAGGGGCTCTTATCTCTAGTCTTCATATAAAATCTCCCAAAAAAATGTTGATACACTGCAAATTCAACCTTGCCATCCAAAACCAAAGGTAACTCCCTTGGTACGTGCCACTCATTCTTGAATGCCTCACACATCCTCTTATACCATCTATCCACCCTGAGCTTATATGAATTAATTATCCCTTCGCGCATGTATCTAGTGAACCTCTTTGCGGGGGACTTATCTTCCATAGGATACTTCCATACATTTATCATTTGGCCCATCTGGGAACCCCAATCTCACAAAATACAATTTGAGGAGGATGACACCCCAAGTTATCTTTCTCACCTCTACATGTGCTTCTTCAATAATTCCTTCAACAATGAAGGAGGCAATGTTGTACACATTTTTTTTGCCATCTTTGCATGATATGGAGCCACTTTTTATTCACTTGGGTCCACCTCTTTGATGCACCCAACTTGCAACTAACAAGGCATGTGGAAAATCTTATAGTTGGGTCATTGATATTCACAATGTCCATTATGTGGCCTCCCCTTGGTATTTGAATGCAATGTCACCATGGCCTCTACCCCCACATCATCCTCAAGTCAATTCTATCTCATCTTGGCCTGAACTTGTGCAATCTTGTGACTCTCCCAATTAGTTGCGTGGTGATGCACATCCTTCTTCCTACAAAATAAAAATAATCCTCATGGATGTGTGATAATAACCATTGATATAAGCACTTAGGCTTTCCAAAGTAAGGTAGCTCATAAACTGGAGAACTCCCACACTTCTCCAGGTCCTTTTGTACTTTGTCATCATAGACCAATTTTCCATCTTCAGTCCTCTCATCCATCTTTTTATTACTTCCTTCTCTATTTCACACTCATTGCCTGAGTGATGGTTGAAGTCACTAAACTTACACTTGGTCAAGTGTGATTCCCATGATTGACCAATGATCACCTCACTTGGGTACTGCATTTCAGAGAACTATTCTTCAGTGCGTCTTCTGTTATCAGGCTTCTTTCCCTTTCCTTTTCCTTTTCCCTTAGGTGATGTAGTGGTTGCCTTTCTTGGTGCCATTTTCTTTGCAACTTCAATTCAAACTTTGCTTCAATTAAATGTGTGCCCTAGGTGCTTAAAACTTACTTCAAATCTCATTTCCTTGTGAGGTTTCATTCTTTTCTTAGTCCCTTTCACTCCTTGTTCTTCTCTCATGCTGGTTCATTCTTCAAACCCTTGTGCCCTAATCTCAAACTTCTTGTTTTTTCAAACCCTAGCTTGAATCAAACCTTTAACCTCACAAACCTGTATTATTTATCTCCATGCCTTCCTCCACATGCTCACACTTCCTCTGAAGGAGCTCTAACTTAGGTCATGTACTTTCTCAATCTTGGCTCTAGTTCTCCAAATTCTTTCACACAAGATTTTTCACAATTCACACTTAATCACTCTCAAATGGCTCAAATTATTCAAATGTAAGGTAAGAATGAACTCCTGCATGACCCTTTTATAGATTTCCAAAAAAATTCCACATTATTGCTCCTCACCTACCACCAATTTAAAGCAGCTTTAAATACACTTTTTTCTTTTTCTATGCTTTTTTCCTACTTTCTTCTTTACATGCATGGTAGTCATAACCTTCTGGTGCACCACTACTTCCCAAGGATGCATCATCCTTGACATGCACTTCCCTATGTTGCAACCCATCTTCCTCTGCACCATATACCAAGTAGTTCATCATGTTGTTGCCTCCTCATGTTACACTACGCAACCATTTTTCTCACGTGGTTTCCAATTCTTTTTGAGACCATCATCCTAAGCTTTAACACCTGCAACACCTTCCTTTTTCTTATGTGTGTACACAACTTTATCCATAGAGTACCTTTGATTTTAAATTTCACACGTGCACCTAAACCAAATCTAAGGCAAGTACCAACATCCAAGATTTCTTGTTCAATAGTCACACCTGCTTCCACCCCACACTAAAAGTATGTGTGGTCCTCTGCACATCAACTCAATAGATAGTAATCAGCTCCTATGTGTGAACGTGCTTATTACAACAAAATAAAAAAAAAAAACAAAACATGAAAGGAAATCTAATCTAAGTGGCAATTTTACCTTACTACAAACACAAAAGAAGCTTATTTATAGTAGGGCTTCAGCCTACTCCCATTGAAGTAACTGGGAAACATGGTGTCATCCAGTGCTTGCAATTGACATGCACCTGATTCTAGTATCTTGGTCACTACAAAGGGTCCCAACCAATGAACCTTCAACTTCCTTAGGTGGTGTGAAAAATTGGCGTCATACAGAAGTACCATCTTGCCAACTGCAAAAGACTTTTCTTAATGTGCCTATCATGCCAAGCCTTTTGTGTGCCTTTTCTATCTTCTGGATCCAACACACAATGGCGTGTTGCTCATCTAATTGCATCAATTTCTCAAATGCTCTTCCATATCCTTTCATCATCAGAAATCCACCTATGTGCGCAATAATACATAGGGATGGTAACATAAATTCCACAGGTAGTATACCTCCATGCCAAACACCAACTGAAAAGGGTGTGGCCTTGTTCAACCATTTATAGGTTGTTCTATATGCCCAAAGAACAGTTGATACCTTGTCATCCCAATCCTTTCTTCCAACATCACATATCTTTGTTAGTGTTTGTCCCAAGATCTTGTTGAAAGCTTCAGCAGTTCCATTTTCTTGAGGGTGATAAGGAGTAGTCTTATGGTGTGCCACCATAAACTCTGCTAGCAAAATTCTAATTGTCTCATTCAAGAAATGAGTTCCTCTATCACTTGTCAAGCTCAAAGGGCATCCATACCTACTGATAATATTCTCCCAAAGGAACCTTGTTGTTGTAGTTGTTGTGCAATCCTTTGTAAGTGCAGTCTCTTCCCACCTTGTCAAATATTCAGTACATACATGTGATGATGTAGTAGTGCCCCAGTCCTGCACATGGGTGGTGTAATAGGTCCTACAAAATCAACAACCCACTTCTCAAAAGGTTTGTGCTTGCTATATGGGTCTCGCAAAGGCATTTCATCTCTACTTCCAGGCTTTCCAATTCTCTGACAATGATCACATGCTTTGACAAAAGCCTTAGTATCCTTGTACAATGTCTCCCACCATAAGCCAACTAGAAGGATCTTGCACACAGTCGCATCTCCTACATAATTTCCTCCTGCAATACCTCCATGAGATTCCTCCATAATGGCTTCATGCTCATGCTCTAAAACACACCTACGGAAGACCTCATCTCTAACCCATTTTATACAAGTCTCCTCCAATAAGCTGATATGGTGCAACTTGAATACAAGTTACTTATTTTCCAATGTTTTCATCCCTTTAGGCATAAGTCCAGTGTGTAAAAAATATTGCTATGTCCTCCAAATCTGTTGGGCACAGTTCAACCTGAACAACTGTGCATCAAGCATAGTGTCTTCAATATTTTGTGCATCCTCTCTAGAATTGATCCTTGATAAGTGATCAGGTCCCAAATTGCTCTTGCCTGTCTTTACAACAACCGTGAAATCAAACTCTTGAAAAAGAAGTATCCACCGGTAGATGCACCCTTGCAAAATAGGTTTTTGACCAAGTATTTCAATGACATGTGATCTGTATAAAAGATGAACGATGTGTTCAATAAGCATTGTCAAAATTTGTGAAGCGTGTAGATCATATATAATGCCTCACGCTCTTTTGATGTATAATTCTGCTCTATTGGTGTCAACTTCCTACTTGTAAAGCATATGGGATGATCCACATTACCCTCTCCTGGTTGTGCCAAGACTACTCCAATAGACATGCCAGAAGCATCAACATGTACATGGAAAGGGTTTGTTCCATGAAGGGAAGTGCAAGATTGGTGTAGTGGTAAGCTTCTCCTTCAATGTTTCAAACACTTTTTTTTGTGCATTACCCCAATAAAGATTTCCTCTGGCCTTGAGAAATTCTTCTAGGGGTGCAAAAATTTTTGCATATCCTTTGATAAAATTCATGTAATAACCAGTATGCCCCAAAAAACATGCACTTCACTTTGATTGGTAGGTTCTTCTAATCCCAAAATCACTACAATCTTAGTTTGATCTACCAACAATCTATACTTGCAAATGATGTGCCCAAGAAAAGTTCCAAAGGGTGTAGTAAAGATACACTTCTTAATGTTGAGAGAGATGCTTAACTACCTACATCTTTCAAACATGAGCCTTAAGTTATCACAGTGATCTTTTACTAATCCATAGACAGTCCAATCATCTAGATAAACCTGCAAAAACTTATGGATGAAGTCATGAAATTCCTGTACAACTATGTGTGAGAATACCATTGGCACATTCTTCAATCCAAATGGCATCACAGTATATGCAAAACTTCCCCATTCAGTGGCGACAGGTAGTCTTTTCTTGATCCTCGCGCGCAATGTGATAGCCTGAAAATCCATCAGTGAAAGAGTAGATCTCGTGCCCTGCAACTCCTGCAAGGATCTCCTCTATGAATGGCATAGGAAAAGGATCTATGATACATGAGGCATTGAGTTCCCTATAATAAACATAGATCTTGATATTCCCTTCCTTCTTGATGTTGATCACCATGGGACTAACCCACTCAGATTCCTCAATTGGTTCAATGATTCCAGACTTAAGCATATTATCAATTTCTTCTTTAACCTTCATGTGTAGGTTTGGATTCATCCTATAAGGCCTCTTCCAAACCAAGTGCATGCCTTCTTTCAACTTAATCTTCATCTCTCCCAATGAGGGATGCACACCTTTCAACTCATGGTAACCTCTTGGAAATAATCCTGGAAGTCACACAATAGCTCAATGATCTTTGCTACCTCTTGTTATGACCAATAATCTCCAATAATGGCTTCCTTAGGAAAATCCTCAGTACCAATATTAACCTTCTTTGTCTTCATTGGAGCATGGTATACGTGTGCCTTTTCATCTGTAGAGTCCATTACCTGTGTGCACCCTCTGTATGGCTAATATCCATTTCTCTACTTCTTCATCATCAATGAGGTATACCATCTTCCCTTTTTCTTTTCTTTCCAGCATACCCCAATTGATTATCTCTTCTATTTCCTAATGTATCTTCACATGCCTCAAGATCAGGTTCTCCAAGTAACTGAAGCATGAGATCATCTACTTTCATGTTATCCCCCAATGTGATGTGCTTCATGATCTGCAAGGCCTCATGTACTGGTGGCTTATTAGAAAAATAATCAAAAGTATGAGCCATACCTTCAGTCATGTCACGCCAACTTGTAGTCTCTTTGTTTGAGCTCAGCATGCACATACCATGCACATGTGCACATCCACACAGAGTGGAGTAGAACTTATGTACCAAAAAGATGGTGGTAAAGCTTCATCACCTTGCATTCATTGTATCTCACAGTTATGAATGTGTACCAAAGTAGGAGTCTTCCCATCATACTCATTTATAAGTTTAGGCACATTACTCTAAGTAAACCTTGTTGAAAAGGTGATTCTCACTTCTCGCCAACCCAACATAGGTTATCTGTGTGTTTCCCACCAACACATTTTTGTTCCATGTAAGGTATAACCAACATATTCCTTCTATCACCCTCATTCTTCCACTGGTTCTTCCATGGTGTGTAAGAAAGATCAGGATTTTCCTCTCCAGTATACCTAGGTAACTGAGTTTTCCCCCAAGCACCTAATCATGTGTGACCTGATCATCTGGTGACTCTTCCCTTCATCTCGCGCCGACCATCTCATACATGTCATGCCCAATTATCATAAGCAACACTGGTAGTGTCACTAACGAGTGTGCATCTTCCCACTGAAGTACGCCTTCCTTAGATGGTTCCACATTCTCAGGGTCACACATTGTGCATGTGCATAAATCCTATATTCATATTCTTCCTCACTTACTAGCTCAATATAAGGCACAACCTTCACATCATCCATGGGTATGACAACACGCTCATCCTTGTTCTCAAAACTGATATACCTTTTATTGAATTACAAATCAATATTATTTTCATAACACCAAGGTCACCCAAGTAATGTTAGAAAGTTTATCTTGCCTCAGCAAGCTCTAATACTTCAAAATCTCCTATAAACTTAGCTCCTTGAATGGTAATTGTAGCATCCTTCAACACCATAATAGGCATGGCCCTTGTCTTATTTTCCATATACAACACATTAGACAATGGATGCAATAGTGGTATTCCCATCTGATTCCATGCATCCAAAGTCAGGAACATTCACCTCGACACCTGTGTCTATCAAAATATTACTCACCAATCAACCATCTATCACTACATCTAATGTGATTTCCTTTTCATACTCATGGTTAATGAACATTTGTGATTATAGTTTTTACTTAATGAGTAAGGTAGTGATTAGAGTTTCCCTCATCAACAATCTTCATGACATTGTCCATCAATATCAACAACACAAAACCTTAACCATTCATTTCCCTAACTTGACCGTAACTTTCTCCAATTCATTAAAAAAACATCCTCCGAGAATCCCAATTGATAATTCCTATCAGAACAATTAACATTTGAGGCATTATAAAAAGAGAAAAGAAATTGTGCAGTCCTTGGCCCTACTTTGATGTTCTACCTCAACCAAGGTTATAAATAGGGAAAACTTCATTTTGAATATTATAATTCAGTTGATAGATTTCAAGATTATGGTTTGATTTATTTATCATTGCATTATATAGTTGTTTTAGATTTATTAGTTTGGTTTTCATGGTGGCGGTCGAGAACTTAAGAGGGGAAGATGTTATGTCAGCATATTCGTCACCGAATTGAAATGAAAATGCAAATGTTGAAGTGTCCATCTCATGTTTGACTGGGAGAAATATAAAAAATGTGACATTGAGAATCTCATCATCATCCTCATCTCTCATCATCTATAAACTATGATTCCTTTATCAAATTTTCTCTCTAGAATATGTTGTATATAGAATACATACCCAAATCATTTCATCTTATTACCTTGGAGAGTAAGGAGCATGTAGTGATGTTGATGCAGTGTTACATAAAACACATATGGAAGATTTGTGTACACATTTGAGGGCACAACTACGAGTGTCTCTCCTCTACCTATCACATCCCCCATTTTCATCATTGATCTCATGAAATTAGATGCATTTACAGTATATATAAATTCCAAAACAATGTTGATGAGATTCAAATCGGTGTTGGCTCGACCATAACCAAACATCCAACCCTCCTACTTTTCACCATGTACGTGGAGATCTTGGGGATGTATCCAAAGGACAACCAATCCTCTTTAAACCCACTTGGATGGATACAATATGAACCATACATTTATGAGAAAAATAAACTTACATATATAGGCCCATAATCATCACCTCATTTTCCATTTATGGAGATAAAATTACATATTCTTTTGTAGAGTACATTTACCAGTAGCCAACTTGTAAAACATTTAATCAACCACAATTCTCCTTTTGCACTTTGGTAAACCTTGATTTGAATATTCACTCTTGTTATGATAAACCCAACTTCTTCATGCTTACGTAGCACTTTCTGAGGTCCATTTTTTAGCTTTTTTATCTTTACACACTGACATGTTCAGACATTCCAAGAATTCAATGCGCCAAATCTATATATAAATCTCAATTTATTGTTATCCAAATAATCCCCATTCCTATTTGTACATCTTATCCAATTTCCAAACTTAGGTGGCTTTGGATGGAATACCTAAAAAAGGGAAGAAGACAAAGCAGTGTTCTGCGGACTTAGAGAATGAAGATTTTTTTAAGCTAACAAAACCCATGAAACAAGGCACGAGAACAAAGAATAGAGGCTGCCGTGCATGAAAAAAGTGGTCGTGTAAATCTGAAAAATAAAAGGTAAAATTGTTATAATAGGTTGGTGTTTTTGCATTGCAAAATAAAGGAACTTCTTCATGGTATTCCAAGAAAGTATTAAGGAAGTATGTAGAAGTCTATATAACAAGTCTGCAGAAGTATTAAACAAATGCACACAAATTCGTGGGTGCTTAAAAATTCGTGGAACACGGTGGATGGTAAAGAGAGTATGTGGGTGGTCTAGAAGGTCGTGCAATACAAGCCTATAAAGGGAAACATGTTTTCAGTATTCCACGGGTATGTCAATACCTTGGAACAAAGGAAAGTGGTTTTTAGTGTTATAAATATGTGCAAAGAATCAATTTTACGCAAAATGAAGAGAACTAAGTCGTAGAGTTTCCTGGATTTCTAAAGTGTTCCGCAAAGATTTAGAAAGGTTCGTGGAGGTCTCAAAGCCATGAAACAAAGAAGAAATCCAAAGGGGTCTAACTAAATCTATGGAGCAAAAAAAGAGGCCACAAAAAGAGTAGGAAGTCGTAGAGATAGGAAACAATAAAGCAAGGTCGCGGGACACTTGGAAAAGTTGCGAAATAAAGGGGAAAACACATAGGAGCCGCAGAAGAATACAAGAAGCACAAAATGACGACAAAACTTATAATTTAGCTTTAAATTTTAATCAAAAATCTAATTTTGGAGAAACTTAAAGCTAAAGGAAGATCAAAGCACGTAAGAGGACTTAATTGGAGCATGTACACATTAATAATTTTGGATACACAATATGCAAATGAGCGTCTATTTTTAAAAATGCATTTTACTTTTCTGGGAAGGAATTTTCACTATTTTTGGACACGTTTTGTTATTCTGAGTGTGCTTTTTGGTTTTATCATAACTTTGCATGCATGTCATGCACGTTTTGTCTATTTTTAGAACCAAACTTGCATGTTTGCATTTTTCCTCTTCTCCTCTCTCTCTCAATTTTCTTTAAAACTCCTATAATTCATTGTAAAGGGATATTTTTCCTCTTCATTCATTATTATGGAGAAATTTGGCATTATGAATGGAAAATTAGAGGTCATGAGTGATTATTTGTACTTGTTTTACCTCTCAAAGAAATAAATGAGCTATTTTTACCTTGCTACAACCCGTGTATTTTGCATTTTTTATGTTTTAAAACTAATCTTATCTTGTGATAATAGTATATCCTTAGTTTGCAGTATAATTTTTTATGCCTTTATGTAATTTTGTGTTGATTTACAGGTCATAGATTGTGTTTAACAAAGATTATGTGCATGATCTTATTGTGGAGTCATGTATCACCCCTTCTTTATTTTGTCACAAGTTCAAACCCTTATATAAAATAATTTTACATTAACATACCCATTTCTAGGTTGTGTATGGTGTTTATAGCTCCCATGGTTCATTTGTGTGGTTCAAAAAAGTATTAGATCCTCAAACTTTGTGGTGTATCACCATCTTTTCAGTTTTCCCCTTATTTCTCTCTCCTTTTTTTCATTGTTTCAGTAGGTATAGTAGTCTTAGGAATAAAAACTAGTTTGGTTGTTACACTAGGGTAACCATGCCTCCCTAGAGACTCACTCCAATATATAGGTCACCCACAACCTAGGAGTGTTTCCATTTTTTCAATTGAAAGGAGATATTCCACACCACTCTCTGAAGGGTACATTTCAAAGTGACAACAGTTTCTGGCACGCCCGGTGGGACATAAAATGAAATAATTTTACTAAATATTTGATGTTATTCTTGGCAAGTATTAATGTTTAAAAAAAATTCATCCAATATCTAGTGGCTCCATAAGTTCAAAGAACACCTTGGTAGCATATCGAAGTGTGTTTCATGCCAAATATTACAACTAGATCATCTTAAAAATGTATTTCATTTGATTTCATTGAGTTACCTTTGAATTCAACCAAGAGAAGCATGTTTTTGAGTTCTAAACCATATACCAAATCTCCTCCCAACCCACAAAATCCAATTTCACTTCCCTAATTTCCATATCCAATTTGAATTTCAATATGGCCATCCCAAGAAATCTGGTTTTTTTTCCTTCAATGATGGCAACCCACTACAACTTTCTCAACATGATGACATCTCTGTTTTTGCCTTTAAGAGCATTCCATTTTTGACTAGAGAGAATCAAGTTACACCCATATAACACATTAAAGATGTGGCCAATATATGCTCTATTTATCATATTACTCAAGAAATGTTGCAGTCAGGTTATTAGTAACCTCTTTCAAAGGTAAAGCATTTCAGTGGTACAAGGGACTAGCATTGAATTCCATCACTACATGGGATCAACTAGGAGAATTTTTTTTTAGGAAATTTGAAGATAAATCAGATCATCTTTCATTAGTGGAACAATTGACTACCATCAAGAGAGCACCACAAGAGTTCATGTCTGATTTCAACTACAAATTTCAAAGAACTTGGGATAGAATTCCACAATTGGTAAGGCCTACTCCTGAGTATGCTTTTTTGTATTATCTAAGGGATTTGAATTATGATATTTCAGTGATGATATAATCAATGGGTGGAAGGACACTTCCTAATGCTTATGACATGGAAATTGGAGCTAAAAATTTCTTATACAAGTAGGAAAAATATCACCAAGGCCCCATGCCCATATTTACTATAAGTTCCATCCCCCACTTCCACTTCAAATACTGTAATAGCAATCTATTCCAATTCCAATGCTTATTGTTCAACTTTTAAGTAAAATCAGTGCAGCCACAAGCCAATAAAGTTACTTACAAGAGTTGAGAAGCATGTTAAAAGAGTTTGGGAATGAGATAGTTTCCCTTAAAAGAAAACAAAAATCAGGTTTTAGACCCTACTATCCACCAAATCAGCATAATAGGCCTCCTTTCCAACCAAATATGCAAAGCCAAAATTAGTTTACCAATGCTAAACCTATTCAATCATTCAACCCCAATATTTCTAGTACCTCAAAGGTAATTTTACTTGTCTAAAACAATATAATACAAGACTATGAGTGGTGTTATCCTTGATATTTAGCCCATAACTAGAACTCTTGTTCCAATGGCGCTCCAAACCAAGCTCTTATGGTACATGCTACTTCTATGACTCAAAATCCATTAGATGAAACCCTACCACAACAGGAAGTTCCTCAAGAAGTGGTGTAAAAAAATGCTACACTCCTAAATTGGAAAGAAGATGATTTTTGTGGAGTAAATCAACTTGATAATAATAAAAATCAGAGTTCTACTTTTAGTAGCAAGCGAACACAAGGTATCAAATAAAAGAGAAATAGAAGTGGATCATCCAACTGGTAAGACTAATTCTCATCCTTCTCCAATATTACAAGGTGTTGTTTTCAGCACTTTCCTAATCAACAAGTCACTCAGAAAAATTAGTCTATAAGAGGTCAAGATCACCAAACGATTCTAATTTTGACACCACCAATGCAAGAAGTTATTTCCATTAGAAAAGTACAATAGAAGGTTAGTAATTCATCTTTCAATATTCTTGATCATGTGAAACAAACTAAGGTTAACATGACATTGTGGGATTCTTTGTATCTTATGGGTCAAAAAGATATTTTGCAAGAAGCTTTGTCTAATCTTAGTCTCTTCTAGCCAACCATCCAAAGAACCATCTAAATTTGTGCTTACTAACACACCTGATCCAAAAAAATCCCAAGAAAGCAAAAAGTGTTAAACCACATCTTTTTATGTTTCATTGATCATAGGCCAAAACCTAGTCCATAATTGCATGATTGATTCAAGAGATTCTAGTTCAGTTATGCCCAAACAAATTGTTGATAAATTTGGTCTGAAATATGAGCCTCTTTCTAAAGGAGTAGTTCAACTAGATGGAACACCATAGAAACCCTTGGAGTCATTAGAGGAACCGATCCTAACCTTGCATGCATGCCCAAATTTCTCCATTCCTCAAGATGTTTTCATTATTGATCTTCCTCCCTATTTTTCCTTGTGTCTTTCTAGAGATTTCACTGGCTAAAATTGGAGGCTACTTATCATCAGAATAGTCTCACATGTTGTTTAAAACAAGGTATGGAACCAAAGTTACAATAATGTCTGAGCCCATCTCAAAAAATCATATAGAGCCTTATATTTATAGTGCTATCAATTCCAATTGTATGATCATAGATGAAGAAGACCAACTAGTTGATCAAGAACCAACCACACTTCTTGAGGGAATTCCATATTTATTACTTGATGAATGGGATACTCAAAGTCATGTTATTGATCCATATAGTCATATTGAAGAGGAATGTCTTGGAACATATTGTCTACATGAAGAAAATTCTATTATTCCTAACCTTGTCAAATCAGATTAGCAAGGATGAAGGTTTATGGAAATTATACTTTGATGGATCAAGAAGAAGGAATATTGCAGGTGGGGGAATCATGTTGATTTCTCCAACAAAAGAGAAGTATTTATCAGCTTTAAGATTTCAGTTTACTTGCACTAATAATACAACTGAGTATGAATCTCTTGTTCATGGCATTTAGTGGGAAAGAAAAAGAGGAGTAAAATAATTGCATGTGTTTGTGATAGTGAGTTGGTTATCAATCAAATCAGAGGACAAGATGTAACTAAGAATAACTTGTTGAGATATTAAAAAAACAAAGTATGTATTTTAATAGAATATTTTGATGCTTTTAATGTTCAATCTATTCCTAGAGGAAAGAATAAATATGCATATATGGTTAGCTACAATTGGTGCTCAAGTTGACATTCCAGATTAGATCAATGATGAAAAAAATCAACAACATATCAAGATAGTTGTAAGACCTTCTATCCCTGAATAACAATGTTAATTGGAAAGTATTTGAATCAGATCAGAAAAATAGTGAATTTTTGCAAGAGGAAGCTAAGTTTTCAATTAAAAAATTAGGATAGATTACAACAACAGTATGAAGGATCATATTATTCAGTTGAAATCTAAAAAATACCTCAAGGATTGGTCACTCTTGAGTCCATTTTTAACACAGATGATCAGGTCAGAAGTGAGAAATCTAACATGTTGATCAAACAAGAAGATTACAAATAAATCAACATTGGCAATGACAAAACACTCAAGTTGGGAAAGGTGTGTAATCTAGATGAAAAACATGCTTTTGTTCAAAGTTCTCAGGAATTTGATGATGTCTTTGCATGGAAATATGGTGATTTAAAAATTTTCAACACAGATTTAGGCCAGCATATAATAGAATTGGATTTAAATGAAAAACCAGTCAGAAAAAATAAAAGTCCCATCAATCCTAAAATTGAACCGTTGATGAAACAAGAATTGGATAAATTGATCAAAGATAACATCATTTTCCCTATGAAGCATTCATCATGGGTTGCCAATTTGGTTCCTGTGAGAAATAAAAATGGAGAAATATGCTTGTGTGTAGATTTCAAAGATTTGAATAGGGTATCTTTAAAATATCATTATCTATTACCATCAATGGAGAAAATTTTACAAATGGTAAGTGGTTAGAAATGATTTTTCACTCTTGGATGGTTATTCTAGGTTATAATCAGATTATGGTGCAAGAATCAAGATCAATTTAAAACTACGTTTACCATAAAATGGGGCACATATGCATACAAAAATATGTCATTTGGACTGTCAAATGTAGGAGCTATGTTATAACGTGTTATGGACTTAGAGTTTCAAGGGTTGATCAATTCTTGTGTTCTTGTTTATTTAGATGACATAAATATATTTTCCAAGCATGTTATAGATCATATCATTCATCTCAGACATGTTTTTGAAAGGTGCAGACAGTTTGGACATTTCACTCAATCCAAAAAAGTGCATTTTTTAGTCCACGAAGGTAAATTGTTGGGTCATGTTGTGTCTAAGAAAGGTCTTGCCATTGATCCAAAAAGGGTAAGTGTAATTTTTTCATTATCTTTTCCAAATCATAAGAAGGCATTACAAAGTTTTCTGGGTAGAATTAATTTTGTAAGAAGATTCATTCCAGATTTTACAAATTTAGTGAAGCCACTAACTTCAATTCTAAAGAAAAACATGGTTTTTAGTTGGAATAAAAAGGGGAAGAATGTCTTTGAAGCAATAAAACATGTTATCTCAAAAGATCCAACACTTATTAATTAGATTTTAGCAGAGATTTCATTTTGTATGTTTTTGGAGAAATTGATACGATCTCAGCGTTGTTGGTACAACAAAATGATGAAAAATTGGAGCAGCCAATTGCTTTCTTTAGTCAAGGATTATAAGAGTATGAGGTAAAGTATTATTTTGTCAAAAAATAGGTCCTTTCAGTCATTAGAAGTCTCAAAAAATTCAAACATTTGGTTTCAAATAACAAGATTCATTTAATGGTTTCTCATCCAAGTGTTAAAGAGTTTCTTTTGAGCAAGGATTTAAATGAGAAAATGTCAGGTTGGATTACAAAAGTCATGGAATATGATGTTGACATCAAGGTTACTAGATTAGTAAGAGGAAGAGGGTTGTGTGAGAAACTAGCTTCAGATTTGCATGGTGCTAACAATCATTAGTGCTTCAAAATGATCAAGATACAACTACTCTTTCATTACCTCTGTTGGGATGAAGACATGATCCATTTTCTTCATACTGGACAATGCCCACAAGGTTTGGATAAAATAAAAATAAGGTATTTCATATTAACAGTCCATTCCTTATGTCCTCATTGATAATATTTTGTTTAGAAAAGATGTAAATGGTGTTCTTTTGAGATGTGTTGATTCATATCAGATTGAGCATGTTTTAGAAGAGTTTCATGGAGGATTATCTATTGGTCATTTTGCACCAAGAGATACATCCTTGAAGATCATGAGAGTAGGATATTATTGGCCAAATTTATTTAGAGATGCTCATGCATGGGTAAGGAAGTGTTCAAAGTGTTATTATTTTTGTAGGAAAACAAGAAGTTAGCAATCTCTTCCTCTTCAACCATTCAGGTAAATCAACCTTTCATGTCAATGGGTTTGGATTTTATTGGCATGATTAACCCACCTTCTAGTGTAGGTCATAAATGGATTCTCACAGCTACATGGATTATTTCACAAGGTGGATAGAAGACAGTAGCTTTGAAAGAGGTAAATGAGACTTCAGTTTTGAATTTTTATGAATGTCTTGTGACAAGGTTTGGTGTTCCCGCTACAATCATCTCAGAAAATGCATTATATTTCCTTGGCACAAGAGTAAACACATGGGAATTCAATCTTGGAATTCATCTCTCAACATCTTCCAATTATTATCCTCAAGGGAATGGATTAGTTGAGTCAACTAAACAAAAATATTCTCAGTATTATCAAAAGAACTATGGAGGAAAATCATAAATCATAGTACACAAAACTGAAATCAACCTTATGGGCTGATAGGATTACTCTGAAGAGATCAATTGGAAACTATCCTTTTATTCTTGTTTATGGTCAATAAGTAAGGTTTCCTATTCATATGAATTACCAGACTCTAGATCTTATAAAACAAATGGAGATGATGGAGGAAGATTCAATGGAAATCAAATTTATAGAGTTAATGGAATTGGAAGAAGTTAGAAACAATGCAATGGCTACCATGGAGCTTCATCAAGCTCAAGTGAAGAGATATTTTGACAAGAAATAAGTTGAAAGAACATTTAGAGAAGGATACATTGTTCTCAAGTGGGATGAATAAATGACCAAGCTGGGAAGACACACTAAGTTTAAATCCTTCTCGAGTGGACCATATCTGATTATAGGTTACAAAAAAGACAATGCTTTTCAGCTTTCCAAATGTATGGTGATGTGTCTTGCCAATCCCAGGTTAATGGGATATACCTCAACCTATGTTATTGAGGTCATGTTTCACCCTTGTATATAGTAGGTTTCTTGATTTTAATTTCATCCAAGTGCTTCATACACATTATTGTTTTAGTTTTACCCTTTCTTGCATGCCTTGTGCACTTACTTGGTGTGTTTGTTTTCTAATAAGTTCTTGAGGGTGATATGTATCGAAGTATTAAGTTCTTTTTAATAGTCTAACTTTTACACCATTATCTCACATTTCACAATGGATGGATACTGGAACTCACATCTAGCAGAAATATGTCCCAAAAATTCACAAAATTGTTATCCAAATTCCTATTTGTACAACTTATCCAAGTTTGAGACTCAAGTAGCTTTGGATGGAAGACCCATGAAAGGGAAGAAGAGAAAACAATGTTCCGCGAACTTGGATAATGAAGAATTTTTGTGAATTTGAAAAAACCTGTGAAAAAAGGAATGAGAACAAATAACAGAGGCCACACATGCATGAAAAAATTGGCCCCACAAATCCACGAAGAAAAGGAAAAAAGGTTATAACAGGTTGAAATTTCTACACCGAACTTCTTCACGGTATTTTCCAGAAGTATTAAGAAGGTCCATGGAAGTCTATTTAATAAGTCCGCGAAAGTATTAAACAAATTCACATCGATATTTGGGTGGTTACAAAGTCTGATAACAATGTAGATGGTAAAGAGAGTATGCGAGTGATCTAGAAGGTCGCACAACACAAACAAGGATGTGGTATAAAGGGAAACATTTTTTCAATATTCCACGGGTACATCAATATAGCAAAACAAAGGAAAGTGGTTTTTTAGTGTTATATGGATGTGTAGAAAATTAAGTTTTCGTGAAACAAAGAGAACCAAGCTGCAGAGTTTTGTGGAGTTATAAAGTGTTCCACAGAGATATAGAAATGTTCTCAGAGGTCTGAAATCCGTGGAATGAAATGGAAATCTGCGGGGTCTAACTAAAGTTGCAGAGTGAAGCGAATGCCAAAGTGAAACCAAAAATGGTCTACAAGACCATGGGGGTTAGGTAAAAACATTGTGAAGTCCATAAAAGTATTAATAAGCCATGGAACAAGTGGGAAAAGCATGTAAAGTTACGTAACAGTATGACCATGATCCAATTTTTATCTTATTCTTTTAATCAAAAATATAATTTTGGAGCATACAAAAGCTAAAATAATATCATATCATGCAAATGAACTTATGTTTATCAAACATGAGCTATTAAAGATATTAAAATATGTGTAATATCCCTTTCCCATTCGAAGACCTTTGGCCTATTTTGTCAACCCGACGGCCAAAGGAAAAATATAAGGGTGACTTAAGTTATATTTAATTATTATAAAGTGCCATTAATAAAAGAAAAAAATATATAGAGCACTTATAATAATTTATATGACTTAATAATTATTAAATCTAGGATGGAAAAGGCTCAAATATAAATTGTTATCCATCCTAGGTGAAAAGGTGACTTGCCTTAGAAAGGGGAATGGGAACATAGAAAGGATAAATGCCCATTTTACTATGTATTTCCCCTAGAAAAATGCGACTTGCATTAGAAGAGAAAATGTTGTTGGGAAAAGCATTTAATATGGGAAAATATTAAATGCTTGCATAGGGAAAATCCTTGTGAACTAATGGGATATTGTAGAGGTTGTGTTGGGTCTCTTCTTCCTTTATAAATGAAAGATCGACCCAATGGGTCTCCCTTCTCTATACTCCAATGAATATTTAAATCAAATGAAAACAGTAAATACAGATTGTATGGATTTCTGGCAATTACGCTAATGCAGATCTGGATTTATTTGAGAAAATGCGACTAGGGTTTAAGATAGATCTTAATGCAAATGACACCCAAAAGTTATATTTTCGATTTCAGATGATTACCCAAATATTTAGAAATTGAATCATGAAAAAAACTGAATTTATTGCAGCTCAAACAACCCAGTGAATCAGATCTGAAGTCTGCTTAATATTCTGTCCTGAAAACCTTCAAAATATACTTCAGAAAATGATGAAAATACAGCAATTTGGTTTACCATATTATGGAGAATATTTGATCAAATATTTTTGAGGGAAATACCTCTGAAATTGCTGCCACAACTACCCACAACAGATCGATCCAACTGCTGCTCAAAAAGCACTGAAAATACCTTCAAAAACTCTTCACAAACACTGCTGAAATGACCTGAAAATCTGATTAACGCTGGAAATGTTCTGAGTGAAATGGCTCCTCTCAATCCCTTGGGGTTTTCGTCCACAAGAGGTAGAATTCACAAGGGTTTTCGTCCCTGGAATTTCTGATAAAAGCAAGAGCTCTTAACAATGCAAAATCTGATAATAAAAATCTGGATTGATAAAATGATCATATGTTGTCCCTCCTCTAAGTTGACCCTTCCTTTTAAAGGGAAAATTGGCCCAAAGGGACCTCCAACTCAAAATCACAACAAGTGATGCTTCTAGACATGTGCCCCAAATTATTCCTTAGAAGGTCGCCATTCTTGGAAGGAGTAATAATATTTATTATTTCAAAACTCCATTCTTCCTCCTTTGTCCAATCGCATTAAATCTAAGGAAAAAGCTCAAATATAAATTGTTATTTTCCATCCTATGTGACAAGGTCGTACTTGCCTTAAGGGGTAAATAACATAAAAGGATAATTGTATTTTTACATTTGTCTTTTATTTTATTAATAATGCTGATTATTTATTATAGAGAAAAATTTTTAAAAGCATTTGCACAATATGGGAAAATATTAAATGCTTGCATAGGGAAAATCCTTGTGAACTAATTGACATATTGGACCAGGTTTTTTGGGTCTCTTCTTCATTTATAAGGAGAAGTCGACTTGAGGGGAAGATATGGCATAACCATTTGATATTTTCTGATTTGTGTCTTAAGCTTGTAAATTTTGCATATACGCTTGGATTTTCTTTAGCTTGTGGAGTAAGATACCACAAGGACCCTAGCTTCGGTGGTGAGAGATCCATTCCTAGCTAGTAGGGCACTCTTCAGTAGTGAAAGATCCACCCTAGTTTGTCATTATTGGAGTTGATTCAGGGCTGATTTGTTTGGGAATCAAAGTAGCTTGTTTTCTTAATTTTTGGAGCTGATTTGATGCCCTAAATGTGTTGGGCGACCTACTTTTTAGGGCAAAATTAGGGTTTTGTGTTTGCTGTGCAAAAACTAATTTTGGAATATTATTCTTCATATTTTTGTGGCCCAAGATCCAAAGTTTCAGCTCATTTGGACTTCTCTAGCAAAAGATATGAATTTTTGAAGTTATGTTGCAGACAGGGTTTTTAAATAATTTATTGCAGCCTTGTTTACATCTGAAATCTGCAATTTTATACATATTTGGGCTTTATAAATTAGTGGTACTAGATTTGAGTGGAAAGATATAAATTTAGAGGCTGATTGGTGTGGGTTTTCCACTTAACCCAAGTCGCATTTCCTTATTTAATTCAGATCTGTGTGATACTTGTTTGGTATTTTGTCTACAAGTTGCATTTAAAGTTGGGATTGCCTAAAATCCGTTTAGGGGTAAAATAATGTCCATTGGGGACATTACATAAACAGTATCAGAGCTATGAGAGTCCTCCCAGTACCTGTGACAGGATTAGACATTGACTGGATAAGTATGGAAAAATCTCAATCTGGGTTTTATGCAACCATAAATGATGCACAAACATGGTAGATATATTAACAGGAAGCCACCAGACCTTTGATGGAAATGAGCCAGCTCTTTCTCAGAATAATTGAATCAAAATAGATTTGGCCCATTGTGGTCTAACCCTATGGCCGAAGGGTGTGTGCAACCGTGACTTAAGCTCAATCAATAGAGGTGATTGGATGAGTTATGTCAATTGTTGGAAGAAATAATAAAATCCTATTGAGTCACTTATAGATTTTCATTTTGGCTTAATATAAGCATCCATTTATAGATTATTTGCATGATGAAGGTTGGTAGCAAGCCCAAGCAAAATCATATGGGTCTGAATACAAATCAGTTTCTATCATTTGGAAGTATGGCGACTTACCTAGAGTCCATGATGTATGAGAAAATAGAAAAGTAAAAAGAAGGCTCCATTTCTTATGATTTATAGGTCCTCTAGGCAAAAGTGCGACTAATGGCCTAGGGAGGAGAAATTCACATATGCAAGCAAGGAGCATGTCATGGAAACTCTTAGAAATTGTGAGGAATGGAATAGTAGAGCCACTTTTCCTAGGATGAAAGCCACTCAAGCGAGTCAACACCTACAGAGGAGGGCAAGGAAAATACTCATTTTATTAGTGGGCAGCAATCTGTATTTTGTCTAAGCTCTGTGTATTCCTCAAGTTGGGGCAGCCAATATTCATAGAGGACGAAAATCTCCCTCCTTGAGAAGGAGAAGGAATTACCACCCACGAAATTCCAGGTGAGCTAAAGAAGAATTTCAGAATACTATTGCAGGTTGTTGACTGTGAGTAATATTTGGCAATATTGTGGACTGGAGAATGCTCATAATATTGCAGCAGTTGCAACATTGCAGTCAAGACTACATGTGGAAGCGACCTATGTATGGGTTGATTGAGTGATGCACTGGTGATATTTCAAGGTCTGAACAGCGCTGCCATAATATGTACTCCGAATTATTGTAGCTCTATATCCAATCTATTTTCATTATTTTTGACATGGAGTGATAACGTAGTCAAGATCAAGTCTTCAATGTCTGCAGAGTTCTGAGTTGAATTCCATTATTCAGAAGATACTCTGGAAACATCAGATTTCTTCCATTTTGGGCTGTTAAAATTCTGATTTCAAGTTTATAGCCCACTTGATAATTTGACTTGTGCTCAGGCTTGTGGATGTGGATTTCAGCATGTCTTAAACCTAGTCGCCATTGTTTTGTGTAATCAATTGCAACAGTCAAACTGAGTCTATATGGCCTCTTACATGACCGGTTTAGGGCTGATTTAGCTTCATAAAATCTGCATGCTGTATTGGAGTAAAGAGGATAC